>VWYH01003971.1:70013-136797 GCA_013399365.1 Pampusana beccarii
CTTCCAATCCCTGTTTCACTTCAGCTGGACATTCAGCCCTTGTTTCCCCAAACCCCTGACGTTCTGATACAACCATCAGCACACGCTTTTCTTCCCTCACTAACACCGGGACATCTTCCATGCTGGGTTTCTTGGTTTGGTTTTTGTTTGGTTGGTTTTGTGGTGATGGTTTGGTTTTGGTTTGTGAAAAAGTGAAAACACAGGCATACTACTCAAATCCTACATTGAACACAAAGCGATTCCATATCATTAGGAATTAGATCCTGTGCCTTTTTAAAAAATGTGTAAGGTTGTTGTAAAGAGGACACAGCTGCTTCACCACCTCCACAACAAGCATAATTTGAGCACATGGAGTCAGATGAAGTCCCAGTTGTGACTCGGCTGGTTTGATTACCAGTCGGTCCCAGGACCAACATCAATACTCTCGACCAAAGGAAAGCTCAGCAAGCATCAGGATTTTGTGCTGCTTTCATTTTTCATCTCCAGATGATCCAGATAATTCAGGATATGCACTACAATAACAAGGAGGCAGAAATATTGTTTTTACTCAGACTCCCAAGGGTTTTACTGACATAGCACAGAAAAAAAAAAACAAACACCAAACCCACACAAGGTCTTCGTTCCCGTGTTTCAGCAAATTCTCCCCATGAAGACAGTTCTGTCAAAATAGGCCTCTCGCCAAGTTTTGATTTGAGTAAAAAACCTTCAAATATCATATTACTACTAGTTCTACAGCTTTTGGCTTCAGACCAAGATGTATTCCCCAGTGAAGATACAGCATTAGGGAAAAATAGCTACACTTCTATCACAAATCATCACAGACATCAAAAGAAGCCAAGGACTACCTTGATGCCCAGTAGATGTTTTGGGGGGAGGCAACAAATGCCCCACATACGGTATTACAGCAGCACATCATTAAAGTGAAGTGCTGAGCTGAAATTAATCGCATTCTCCTAAGGTGGCACATTGACTAATAAGAAAAAGTATTTGCTGGAGGCTGCAATTTTTTCCTGTTAGGAATGCTTCTGCTCATCTCAATTATCCTCATGAACACCACAGCACAGTATTTAATCAAGGGCAGAAAGAGAAAGGGAATAGAAATTGAAGTGGTAAATGAGGGAGATGACTGGACATCCTCAGCAGAGCTCTCTCCCATCTTAAAATACTGCAAGTTTTTCTTCTAAACTGCAGGTAATACATTGAGTGAATACCAATACTGCTGGTGCACTGTAATAGCATGCCTTGGATGTGTAACAAAGGAGCTTCTAAAATAGCCTTGTTAGAAAGTTTATAAAAATACATGCTTGCTAAAGTTAAAAAAATCTCTGAGGCATTTCTAATGTAGTTTTCCTGAGTGTCTACG
This sequence comes from Pampusana beccarii, assembly GCA_013399365.1. Classification (NCBI taxonomy): domain Eukaryota; kingdom Metazoa; phylum Chordata; class Aves; order Columbiformes; family Columbidae; genus Pampusana; species Pampusana beccarii. The sequence continues at coordinate 71,377 of VWYH01003971.1, forward strand.
ATGCAAAGACATGCGCTATGACAGCTGTTAGTTCCGGACATCTGAACTCATGACAAATTCATATAATTAAATATAACTACATGCACACATAAGCTAATACAAAACTTTTTAACTTCACCCAGGAATATGCGCCCCAGAATCTCTCTCAGAGAGAAGATATGCGCTCAATGGCTTCACAGCAATGACTGCTACCAAATGGGAAACATACTTTCAGTTCACGGTGATCTAATAGCGCTTCCAACGAGGATTTCATGTTCTTGCCGATAAGTTGGTGTTGGCTCGTCTAATAACAGGTTTTTCTTCCTCCCCTGCTCCTGTGGCACATGCAGAGATGAAACGAATTGCCTGTTGAAAGTCCTGTGTTCTGACTTGGTGCCCCTCCGTCCATCACCCTCACCTGCTGGCAAGTCCTGCCCGAGGCGCACAGCACGGAACTCGGAGCGTGGAAACGTGTAGAAAGACGGAAGCAGGATGAAAGCAGTTAATGAGTCAAGTCTGCTGTCCTGAGGCTGCAGGAATTACATATATGCGATATACATATATTTTATCCAACGTTTATCCAACTCGTTCTTAGAGGACACCACCCTTAGTCAAACTACCTGTTTCACCACAAGAAACCATTTCTTCACACACATAGTGTACCCTTCTTAATGGAACTTCAGATAAAGAATTCTTGGCCTAACCATTTTGAATACAGAAAATAGATTATTTCCTCCATCTTTCCAGCAGACTTTAATGTATTTGAAAGTAATGACTTCCTCCTCAAATCCCTCTTGTTAGGCTATTTGACCTCAAATCTTCCAAATGTTGCCCGGAGTTTCCCCTGATCATTCCTATCGGTTGTGTTTCCCCCATGCTTCTCCAGCGTCTGAGATACGGGTGCCCAAAGTGAACACAGTGCTCTGTGTTGTAAACTGAGAAGCTGTTTCTGCATCCCAGAATTAGGGAGGATCTCTGCCAAATACAGAGGGTTTTCCAGTAACAGCTATTCAGAGTCATACAACTCCCAAGACCACATTAAAGCACCAGTGAGTGAACAGGCACAGTTTTCAATACATTTTTTACCCCCAGTGCTTCCCAATCCCAGCATTGAAGTTATTTCTGTGCTAGCAGCAGAACAGAGGAGGGAAAAAACCAACCAAACAAAAAATAATAACATTAATAAGAAATCCACCAAGAAACACAGGCACCAGAAAACTGGATGTGCTAGAGCACACATAAGCTAAAGAACAGAGGTATTAAGACAAAAGGGATGACAAAGTGAAAAGCCATGGGCAGGTGCCAGTTTGCCTTCTGCTGGGTATTCCGGGGCTGTCACCTCTGAACCTGTATCAGGACTAACTCCAGTGACACGAGAGACAGTTTTAACCATTTCCATTTTAAAACCTTTTCTCCTGTCACTAGTAACTTGCCCATGCTTTTCACAGTCACAGATAGTGCTTCCCAAGCTTGCCTTTACTTCGGCATAACATCATACAAACTAACAGCAGAAGGAAGATCCGGAAGAATGCTGGCACCGGTGAAAGTAAAGGAGTAGCTAAAAACTACAGATCCATATTTCAATACAGAAGGAGACTCTAGATGGGGTGTGGGAGGATGTACCAGCAGAGGAGCTTATTTCCTCTGCCATGAGCACAGAGTTAGGCCTGGCTTTTCATATTCACATATAAGTACAGGACTTAGAACCTCCAAGGGCTCACACTGCCCACCAGCAATGTATTTTTTTCTGCTAGACCAAGTTTAATATCACTGAAAAAGTGTTTTAAAAAACACTATTTGACTATTTGCACCCGAAGCATCAATATTTTTGTAGCATTTTATTTACCTGCGACAGGCTATACGGAGCTTAGCATCGGTATCTCTTAGTCTATGAAAGTGTGTTTTATTACGATACTGGTGAGTGAAAAACTAGCTCCCTCACAGTAGAATGCACTGTCAGTACTGCAGATCCAGACTCGAGTTTCTCATCTGCTTTTCTATAGATTAGAGCAGAACCCAGCCAGAGAAGATTGCTCCCCTGCTGATAGAGTTTCCTTAACTCAAGCAAGGGTTGTATTACAGCATTAAGTAAAACCTTAAATCACTGCCTGTTGCAGCTCTTGCACAGACACTCACACACCTGGAATTTATTAGTATAGGCAACCATATTGATAAAAACAACATATGAACACACGACAGCAAGTACAAGCATATAAAACTGCAAGTTATAATGGGTCCTGCGCTTCTCAGTGAGCATGCAGAATTAACAGTAGATTATTCTCCATCCTCCAGGGAGAAATTTAAGGGGTTTTTTAATCTTTTTTTAACATTCTCTCCACTTCAGTTTTGTAAATAAATACATAAAAGGCAAGAAAACTAATCCCTGCGGATCTATACACTGCAGTGGGAAATTCAAATGCTCCGTTCTGCCTGTCTTCTTAGAACGACTTCGATACCATTATTTCATGTCCATAGGTAAAATTACCTAGAGAAACAAATTAAATTTAGTATTGCAAAGGGAAAAAGCAAAACTCACCACATGTACTTGCCACTAAAGTACTGCTTGCAACAGCATCACTACTGAGCTCAATTCAAGTGGGGAAAAAATTCGATCCAGTAATCTGGAGAAAAATAAACCCAGCACTGGTCACACAGGCTACTGAACAGCCCAAAAGCAAGGCGGGGACTGGGGGGCTGTGTTTGAAGTTATATCAATAAAACCAAAGAATTTTGGTCCTCTACCATGGAGAGCCACTTCCCTACTCATATTTGATACGTAGCCAAATTAACACTCCAAGGTTTCCAGAAAAACAAAACTCATTTGGAAAAAGCATATTATAATACTTTCACCAACTCCAAGTGAACGTTCCCAATGATTCCATTGAACACCATAGTCCCTGATGTCCCAGCAAGCTGCACCGTCAAACCACAGCTCAAGTGGAAAATGCAATAACCTTCAGATGCCTCCTTCCAATAGTTTCTCTGGAGGCACCGTTCAGGAAACCTCATGTTGAGGTTTTTTACATCCAAATTGTTGCATATTCTAAGGTGACTATGATGTGTTTCAATAGAGCATCTGCAACATTAATGGTAAGTTTTAAGATTCTATTTATACATAGAAAAAGAAATGCAAAACCTAATAGCAGATAATTCCTAAAACCAAAGAAACTGGTGCACTCACAAATCGCACCACTGACACCAGCGTGAAAGCCTCTAATTGCCAAAGAAATAGACCATTAGTTAATCTTCCTGGTATTTTGCTAAATTTCTCTTCCAGCTCTGCGTTATCCAATTTGTTCTGCATACGTGTGATTTTCTGTTCCCCGTAAATAGCTCGGGTTCGCACTACAGTAAAAACTAGAACAGGGTTGGCTGGGTAGATAACTGGTTGGGTTTTAAATGCAACAGGAAGGACACGTAAATACATTTTTCTTACCAGATTAAAGAAATCTTAGCTTTTCCTTATAGGACTCAGCTATCTCCTTCACCCACGAGAATATTAATACTTGAAGTAAATGTTTTACTGAAACAAAAAAGGAGATTTCTGTTTATTGCTTGCAAGGCTCACAAGAGAAAAAAATTACTTTCCTCTTGATAGATGCCTTTGGGCTGAAATGTCAGTAGTCTCATAAAACAAATTGATACCTATAAATTAGCTATGACCTTTCTAATGAATGGAAAATGAGTTCTGAACAACATAACAGTAACTTCACTGTTGAATCAGCATTGTGAAGTTTCTTTCCAGTCTCAAAACCACCAGAAATCTGTAGAACTGTATTGATATTAAACTGAAGAATGTAACATGAGGTAGCTACCTCAGAATTACAAGCATAAATCTTGGTGTATCTTTCCTCGGTCATGCATGTAGACACAGCTGCTTCTGAATTTATTGGTTACAGCAAAATCCAGAACTCATCCAGGCCTGCAGCTCTCACATACATTCAGACACGAAACTGAAAAGGACCCATTAAGAGATGGCAAAACCCTCCAGTACAACTTCTTTTATCACCTTGGTTTCTCAGAAGGTAATCCCTCATTACACGGGATCTTCACCGCCAGCAAGATGGCTGTATTATTCTTTTTTTCATATAGGGAAAGAAAAAAAAAAAAAAGGTGTTTAAGCAACTCAGCTCAAGCTGTGCATCAAGCCCAGGGAGACACCAAGGGAGAGCCCACAGGTACCTGCTCCTCATCGTCCACAAACTACAGCCCAAACCCAAGTCTTTCCCCAGGAAACAGGAACTCAAAACAATCTGTCCAGGTTTTATCACCATCCCTTCACCAGGGTATCTCAGAAAAACAAAGACATTCATGCTTTGTGCATATGCACATAGAGCATAACTAGCGTTGTTATGAACCACATTCTTTCTGTTCTGGCAAACAAACCTGTACTACCCAAAGATCTAGATGAAATGACAACAAATATTTTTGTACAGATACAAAGGCAATGCTGTGACTATAACGAGTCTGCAAGCTCAAGAGAACAGATAAATGGAGCTCTCCATCATTCCTGGACACGGGACACAGAAACGGAACACAAACATCAGCATGACTGACAATATTCCATTAATGACCGCGATGGAGAGTCTCCAGTGAGAGAACAGTGAACAGGGAGAATTTAAGGGCACAGTGATTACAGGATTTTCCAAAAGGGAATGGAATAATTTAATAGCCAGGCTACAACTTTCTTCTTATAATGTTCGGCTTCCTATTTGTAATGTATGTATTTGTGGTATTCTCAGTCAACTGTAACTGTATGTAACACTATGAGTATTACGGGGCTAGTCAACTATGCAGAATGACCACCAATGTACTTTTTTTTTTTTTTAACATTTTATTTGTAATCACAATTAACTGTTGAACCTTCTTCCCTTCTTGTCACGCAGTGCTTATACCATTGCGAGGAAGGACAGAAGGCAGGAGCTTCTAATGCGTAAAGGTCCGGTTTATGAGCTGTTGACTTGCAAAGTCCTATAACCATTTGTCTTTCTTAAGAATGGGTGAAATATACCATATCGAGCCTCAAACAGGTTTCACCCTGGAATCAGTAAGCTGGAACACTGAAGTACATGATATAGTGCTAAACAATATGCACGTATTTTGAAATAAATCCCAAAGGCAGCAGCAAACCAAACTACCCTCACACATCAATCAACAGAGGGAAGCAGGTAGTGAAAGAGTAATAGCTGCTCCCTAAATACTGAGCTCTTACCTCCATCTGCTACTCGCATATTCTTTCTTTTTACCTCCACCTGTACTTTCACCTTATTGGCTAAACCGAGATTAAATTTGTTCTGCTTTAACAAGGTGCTTTAACAGCTGCTTGCAATCCCAGCAATCTCCTTCCTGTTCCTGTTGCCCCCTTTTCCAACCCCATGAGAGGCCAAGGACTCACCAAGCGTTTTTCAGATCAGATGATCCTTCCAGCAGCAGAAACATTTACCATAACAAGTTGTCAGTCTTTTTGCAAAAATGAGAAAATAAAATTCTTGTACTACCCCAGGCATTTTTGAGAGCAACGCTACTTTTTACTTTTCCCGACCCTTTTTTCCTAGAGAGTTTGTTAAGAAAAAAGGGGCTTGAAGAACTGTTTCGAACATATTTTTTTACTTTCTCAGGCAAGAAGGAATCTGCTTGACTAGTGACTGACACTTCTAAGTTTAGGACATGAAAGGTTTATTTACACACCATGAAAATCTAGTGTGCTCGCTCGTTCACTCATTTCTTGGATCTTCACTGCCAGGATTGTCCAAGAAGAGGGTACAGTTTTCACTTCAGTTCGTGTAAGAATTGAGAAAAATATAACCTCGTTAAAAAGAAACTTTTGACTAAATTTGTACTACTTCCTGCCTGGAATTGAAACAAAAAAAAACATACTGAGAAAGAGGATTAAATGGAGCATAAAGTAAGTAATCTACACTGCAGGTGTTCTCCAGTATTTGACAATGCAACTTGTATTTGAATGTCAGAAAGAATAATGGTGTGATCCTTGGCTACGGCCAACCTTTTACACCCTGTCTTACCTCATGCAAAAATTCAATTGATTTCATTAGGAGTTGCCCAATACGTTATTTCTCTTCTAACAGAAAATACAATCCTAAGACAAAATGTCATATGCTCTCTTTACTATGATGCTCTAGGAAATAAAAAGGGAGGGTATATTTTTCCCAAGGTTACAGAACCTTATTTCAGATAACATCAACAACTAAACCTCCTTGACATGCAGTCTGAAGTATTATTAAAAAAATGCTAATCGATCCATGAATTTCAGAGCAACAGTTGCCCAAGTCAGTCCTAGCTTCTTCCTGCAAGTCTGCAATGAAATATGTATGTGTGTGACAGATACCAGACTCGAGATGGACTGAGATGGCGAGGCCAGGATGCCCAGTACATAAGCATGCAGTAACTGTACACTTTTTAGATTGCTAAATTCAAATGCATTTTTGAGTACAAATGTGGCCTTCTGACTTCAAGGATCACAGACTAAAGGCAGTGAAAGTGTCCTGAAAAAACCTGCTGTAATTTGGTGGTTTATTTCACAACTTAGAGTATTTGTGCTGGTAGTTAATCAAAATACTGTTGCTACCATGTCTGTTAATGATGAATAACACCTAGAGCAGAACACTGGACTTTATGGATGACAGCTGTTCTTTAATAAAATAGGCTTCCATCTCCTTTCCCTGAGATTATTTTCACTGGCTCGTTGCAGCTGTTTGTGATGCCCTCCGATACCCGATACAGGATTTTAGGAGGATTTTTCACAAACAGTTAGCAACAAGGCTAAGACGACCGCAGGATGCAAAAGCTCCCGGCAAATCAAACCAAACCAAAGAAACACATTTCCAGAGAAAACACAGATCCAAAGCAGGACAGCAGGGCCACCCAAAGCAAGTGCCAGCTCACTGCAGCTCCCAACAGGAACAACTCCACGCATCCTCTTCACCTTCTTCTTTAAGAGAAAGGAAGGAATGGCAGCCAAGCACTGTAAAGAAATTCAGTAGATAATGTCTTTCCCTCTCTAAAGAAGCAAATAGAAACAGCACAATAAAACCAAATAGCCCACGGGTTCTCAACAACATCTGCTGCAAAAAGCTCCATCTCCAGGAGCCATAAAAGGTTTATCTCGCCATCCTTTTATATGCAACATGTTATAAGCTTTCTGCCTTTGTGGTCTCTTCTTGGCATTTATTCCTGTAGATATCTACCTAATTTTTCTACTGTTACTAAATAAAACGAATGCTTTTAAAACATAGTCCTGCAGCCATTGCCTCCACAACTGGAATATAAGGCTGAAGATTGTATTTGGATGTTTAATCACGACTGACGTGCTTGTGATTAGCAGAGAATCTTGCACCCAGCCCAGCTCGATCGCATACCTGCTCCACTGTTCTCTCAAAACATGGTTAATTATAACACAAAGCACAAGGCCCTAAACTCACCTCTTCCGCTACGTTCAAATGAGATGTTCTGTTACCACGAACACCTTCTATTAGCTTATGTCACCTCCTGCAACCCCTCATGTGCAAATGTTATAAGAGCACTTTATAGGTTGACAGTTTGAGTTAACAAATGTAGAGAAAATAAAGTGTCAAGCGTGTGGAAGCGACACAAGTATCCCCCCAATAAAGCTTGGCAGCTCTCACCTAAAAATGTAAATTACAAAAACTGCCAAATTAAGAAAGGCACCATCTTTTTTTTTGTCTAATCAACAAAGTAAATACGATGAAACAGGAGTTTGCAGTGAATAGCTGCAGCAGCAGCAGCGCAACAGCATCACCTTTGTCAAAAGCAGCTGTATAAAAAAGTTGATTAGCCAAGTATATTTTGAATTTTTCTGATGTAGTATTTATTTTCCAGACTTTTACATGTATGAAGAGTAGATAACTTACATTCTGCTCGTGTTGGCTGAAGGCACATCAAAGCAGGGAAAGAAGAAACCAAGATCTGCTGAAAATCTACATTAGCAGAATTGTTGTAACCATGACCGACTGAAGATATAGGAGAGGCAAGAAGAAATAATCTCTTTTACTGGACAAATTTTATAGCTAGAAAACACAGACACGTTCCCTGGACACAAACACTTCTTCCAGGATAATTACTTATTACCTAAGGAACAGGGCCCGAAAAGGATTTATGTGCCAAAAGCTTGCTCATTTTTTCTTCTATTTCAATTAGACTACTAAAATATATTACCTGCACTGTTCGTATCTTTCTGCACAGTGGTGCAGAACATCTTTTGACAAGAACAAATGTCTCTTCACAATGTCCGTGGAATTCAGCACAAGTGGGTGATAGATGAATTAACTGACGAAGAATATTCACTGAAAGGCTGACATACAAGTGGTTATGATCAGCAGCTCTTCCAGAAAACATACACATAGCCCTCAGACAAATACAAACCCTTCAGAACAGCAGAACAGCTGCAACAAAGAAAATCCAAAGTCAATTATTTCCCTTAACACTAGAATAATTTCACATGTCATCCCACTGAGCTACAACAGGACTTGTGCTTCACTGAATACAACTGATAACACGAAATGTGTGTTGCTGCCTGCGCTTTATTTTCTTTAATGCACAAATAGTTGTGTCGGCTTTACAGGGAAGAGCACAGTGGAAAATTGCCAACTAGGAACCAATTGAGAAAGAGTTACTCTCCTCACTGAGCAATACGCTTCCTGAGGGACTCCATGTCCGTATCATTTGCATGAGGAAGGTCTAAGTGAAGTCAATACACTTTGCAGCAAATACTTCATCTTCTTGGGAGGCGGTGTGTATTTTACCCTGCAGAATTATTCGCTTCTGTTGTAGCTATCAACTATACATACAACAACGAGACAGGAATGAGGTGGTGATTTCTGTCTTTCTGTACCCGTTGTTTTCACAAATGCTTGATACAGTATTATTTATTATTATTATTGTTAGAATCAAACAGCAGGAAGTCTCAAAATATTCTGCAAAGATACGTGAAGACCTAAACCATTTTAGGATTTAGGCATGTTTTTTCAAATAGGTTTTTTTTGTTTGGTTTTGGTTTTGTTTGGTTTTTTCCAAAATAGTTTTTGGCTTTTGTTTGTGCTTCAAAAATAAACCCCACCCCACCCCATCTCTTCATTCACATCCATCTCTTCATCCTTACAATATCTTTACTCCAGTCAAACACATCGCCCTTGAACCAGAGGTAACTGGGAGGGTTTTATGACATGTCCTATGAAAAAGGTCCAGCCAAAGGATCCAATGGCCCTTTCCAGCTCTAGATATCTATTAATCTTTTTTTTTCCCTGTTGAAACCTGTGGCCACATATGTACCAGGCATTTGTTTGATACCACCTCTTGTATACACATGAGCACATCTTAAATGAAGTCCTAATTCACACCGGGATCTGCTAATCCTTTCTGCTCACTTTGAATAGGAAAATAACTTGCAGTATGTCTGTACAAAAATATTGCCTTAGGCTGCATCTTTCTACCTTTGAAATATGTAGAATGAATCAAAAGGGAAGTTTCCCTTGTTATTTGCCAAACAACTCTAAACGTGAACGAAGTCCTCAACAGAATCTGGAGTGTCTGTTGTAGTTTGGGCAAACAAATACTGTTCGCCATCACAACACAGACCAGATTAATGAGGAATGAGTCTGTTCATCAACTGATACAACATGTAATCACGAGTAGAACACCCAGTAATGAATCAGTTTTCACTTACCCATAGGATCATTGGCTGTTTTTTCCTAACAAGAACCAGACTCACAAACAAGGTAGTTTTGGCAACTTCATATGTTAGCTCCAAAAGGAAAGCTCCATTAAACAAACGGAAATGTTCATACCAGGGAGAATACAGGATCCTAAACCCTTTTATGGGACACCCTGCTGTGTGGAATTTTTTGAAAATAAATATTGAACAACAACGAGTATCTTTGAACTTCTCTACTTAATAGACCTTATAGACCTCCTACAGCGCAGCAATAAACCTGCCTCAAGAAATCAGTGTATCACTTCATACCATTTAATAACCCCACAATTGCCTTTGTTACGCAGACTGTATAGAAGGGTGAATGCTATCTGAGAGCAAACCCACGCATTACTGCTGCCTTTCTTCCTTGTGTTAGTAAGCATGGCATCCCTGCTTCGGTTCTATTCTCTTCCACCTGTAGGTCCTCCCCGTAGACAGCGAGGCCACTTAAAGCATCAACTTCAGAATAGTCTGGCATCCAGTTTCCCAACTCCAGTTATTAAAACAAGAACTGCTGTGATTCGTGAACCATGGCTGAATGGCTGACTATTCCTTTTACCTAAGCTCAAGATTTTTATCCATGTATCTGGATCTCTTTGAAATAAAAACCTCACAAAGACACCAACACGCTGAGATTCAATGTCTCATCTTACCGGTGCTTAATACAGGCGATCACGAATCCAACATCCACAAACCCCCATCCTAAATCTGTCTATTCCCAAGATTTCATTTGCACTAATAAGCTTTGTAGGTCGCTACTTACTTCTCAGTGGGTTATTTTATTCCTGATTTTACATCTGGGCACAGAAAACTAAGAAGTGCGTTTTATTCTTCCATTATTTACTTACTTTAGAAATACCAAGATAAATATATATATATGCATATTTATGAGTATACATATTTGCAGGAACTCAGGAACACTATTTCATGTAAATGTACCAGTCCTGACCATAGCTTGTTACTAAACTCTACTATTTTTAAGAATTAACTTCTGCTTCTCTTCTGCTCTCAGAAACCTGAAAAGCAGTACGAATAGCTTGACAGTTTGTCTCTGAAATAGAGGTAGTTCTCTGTCATCAGTGAGGATTTCTGTTTGTTTAAAAGACATACAAGTTTTCCCACTGTGATCAAACGATAGAAAATAGTCTTTTTTTTAACCTCTTCTTCCAACAGTAAACTTTAGAAATGATTCAGTGTAAAAACAAGTTAACCTACACAATACTTTGTGGTTGATCGAGAACTAATTTACAGTAAGTAGACATTGTGTTACGTAAAACACGCATCCTTAACATGTGCCTGGGAGCAAGCAGCATCTCAAGTCAAGTCATGACTCTGTCTTTTGTTTCATTATTAATTTTTCTTCCCATAATCTGTAATGAGTGCCCACACACTGCCTCTGGCATAGGAATGGGGAACACAAAGAACATCCCAAGCTGTGGGGAAAGCCAAAGTCTCCCAAAAGTTACCCGCTGTCTGACACAGTGGGGACAAAAGCCAGTAATGGCCTCGTATGAAGGAACAGGTGGCACCACATTATTCCTAATTCCCTTAGAAATAAACACTTCAGACACACAGAACTCATTTCAGAAGCCTACGTTTCTATCTACAGGTATACACTCTCCAGGATGCAATTCTGCCCATAAAACAGTTTGTGGTCCTACTGACTGCTTGTTTTTCCCCTTTGTCTAAATCCACTTAATACAGCCTCAGTCTTGTTCCAAAACTGCCCATAAATTCATTTTAATGTGTCAGATAGGTATTTTTAGATATTGTCCTGAAGAATACCAAATCACTTAAGGAAACAATTAATCACATAAGCCTTAACCACAGAGTTATATGCCTGCAAAATAAGGAACACAGGGCTGAAGTCTAAACAACAGCTGTGAAAAAGAAATATTGTGGTCTAGGGCAAAAAAAAAAGCACATAATTGTCACATCAGAAAGGAGAAAATGCATCTTGTATAAAGACTTGAATTAGCAAATTAGGGAAGATGTCAGTGCTGGGGATACTTTGTGATTTAACTTCGATCAGAGCTAACATGAATGGAAGTTATAGGCATAAATCTCTATGAATCAAGATGCAAAAATATTCCTTTTTTTCCTTCCCCTTTTACTGGCTCAGAGAAGGGAAAGTGTTTCAAAACAAAAGAGCTTTGATACCAAGATCAAATTGCTTTCTATGACACATCTGTCCTTAAAGAACAGAGACAAAAATGACAACTTATTATTCTCATCTGGAGGAAAGAAGCCTGTTCAAATGGGACTAGTGAAAACACGCCAGGACTTGGAGTGCTGCGCACTCTGCCACGCTCACAGCAGAAAACTGCGCTGCTTCTGTACTGCGGCTGAAAGGCCTGACAGGTCATGGCCAACAACGCCGCCCTTTCCTCTGAACAACGTCCTTTAGAGGGAATATCGTGGAAAATAAGACTAACCCCTGCCTCTCAATATTTCCGGTAACAGAACGGTTACCATTTTTTCTGTTTAGTTCCCAGTTCTCCCTTGATTCCTGTCTGATTTACAGAAATATAGAAAGCATCTACTTCTTCCCAGCTCCTTCCACTGACCTGCTTCCCACCCTCTTAACTTCCAGAGCTCCACTAGCCCCAAATTTCCTCTAAACTCCTTTTCTTTCCATTGCTTCATCGCTTCCTTCCCATCCCAGTTCTTACCTTCAACCCTTCCTCTCTTATCGTCAACGCTTCATAATCCTCCCCAGTTTCCAAGGGGAACACAGCCCATCCTGCAGTACATCCTACCCCTTCTGCATCCTCCTCACTCCCCTCTGGATCAGGTCCTCACTTTCCCCGCTATAGTAAGGAGCCAGATTCCAAAAAATGGCAAATTTATAAAGACAAACGTCTGCCAGAATGACAGTCTGCCAAGTCTGCAGATCTATAAAGACAATTTCATTTAACTAAGCATTCCCTCCCACTATTTACTTGTTTTACTTCACACAAGTTTCACAATGCTTATTTTGGGATGATTTCTTCAAAATATATTCCAAACACTTAAAATACCATCATTTCAAGTTAGAATAACTAAGTCAAAACTGGTGGGTTTTACTGTTATCAACTACGATATGCCAAAAATAAAAGATGACAGGAGTCTTCTTATGCAAATGCAAACTTGTGATTTGTAGAGCAGTCAGAACTAACCTCATTTCCTTCAATACTCTCCGTAAAGTCACCCAGTGAAGAATCTCGTAGGAGTCATTTTTAGGAGCTCTGGTACAGCGCTGCTTGTTTGGCAGGATCAGACAGCACAGGGTGGGTATGTGGGAGTAACACACACATACGAATAAAAGGAGTTAAGTAAGAAAAACTGAAGCTCTTCTTTTTGTCCAAGATATCTGAGCAACAGAAACAGGCTTTGGTGAATGATTTTCCATTAGCCTTGGATGGATTAAAACTCCTCATCCCTTTGCAGATGTTCTCCTCCCCAGGACGTCTTTAGTAGCAAACACTGCATTTTAACTGTTGTGCACTGAATTCCTCCAGCTAATACTAACTCCTGCTTCCCACGGACCAGTGTTCCCCTCCTAACAGCTCTCCACACTGTTCACGCAGCTCTAAGTCCTACCCAGTTATCTGACACTAACATTCTTCAACACCGAGAAAGCTTCTCAAAGCGCCAAAATGCAAAAATGTTTGTTGCTTCATCAAGAATTAAAAGACAAAAATACACATTCCTGTCTTGAATTTAAAGCATGTTAATTTCAGAAAGGTTTGTGTTGTTTCAGGGGTTGTGGTTTTCTTCATGAAAACATCTATTCAGTGAATTTTGAAATTGTAAAAACAAAGACTTTGAGCTATTCACCAGGCTTATGTTATCACAACGAATTTTATTAGTTCTCCTGAACGAATGGCACTAAGGCAACAAAATGTTTTCTAACACCTCCTTCCTTTCCTGAATATTTTTGCCTATTGCTCCATTAAAAGGTGAATTAACCTAGATAGGCATTCCCAAATCTATTTTCCATATATCGATCTGTAATACAGCATGCAACATGTGATTCTGAGCCTCTAAGGGGCTAGCATGCACTTGACCCTAAACCAGCAGACACTCTTGCTCTGAAGGGCAAGCTCTGGGGTCTGCAGGTAGTGCTGCAGCCACTGTCCCACCCTTGACCCAGGCCCCGCTCAGCGCCGCCTCCAGCAACACGCGAGCAAGACAAGAAACGCTGCCAACGTAATGACTCAACAAGTGACCCAACAGCAGCTCCATTTCTCATTCCATTACCTTCTTTGTACCAATCAAGGGATCAAAGGCCTGGAAAGAGCACCGTACCCTGAATTGCTATAGCCTGAGGGGAAAAATACCGTATGTATTCTGAGTTTATTCTCACATAAGCAAAAGAATACAAATAAGCAGCTCATGGGAAAGCACAGTAGAGCTCTGACCACAGGACTCTTGGTCCCGCTGTCTGAAGGACCCACACAGCAGGCAACGATGCGCACAAGGAACAGCAGGAGCTTGTGGTTCTATCAACAACACGGGCAACTTTCAATTTTTATTTTCATAAAAGACAAATGAGTACAAACTACCTGTGAATCACCTGACCTACATGATGAAAAACGCAAAGCACTTCAGACCACAGGATGTTTTATTCAATAACACTGTATAACACATTAGCAGATATGGCTGTGTAGAAAGAAATCTTTCCCTTCATGTGGGATAAAAAAAAATCCTTAAAAATAACATCAACCCTAAAGATGAGCAGCTTTGGAACAAGCTTTCTCTTACCATTAACTGCCAAAAACGTTTGGAGCCTGTAGTGAGACTAGCACACCAGTGTCTTTTGTTAGAAAAAATCCAGTTCACCCTTTCTGGGGCTATAGTGACTATGTCCTTAAAAAAGTACACAGAACACTATAACGTAACTATTAAGTCACATCTAAATTAATTTCTGCTAGTTACTTGATCTCAAGAATTAACTCAATTGTCTGTCTAACAACAGCAATCTGATTTTTACAAGCTCTTAATAAGTTAAGTATATTACACCACAGAGATTAATTTCCCCCAGGGCATTTAGCTGAAAAGCTTCTAGTTGACTTGACCTAAAAATCACAGACAAAATGCTTAAATCCCAATTTGCCATTTCCATTTTTTTAATGCTAATAGTACGTGAAAGACACTTTCTCCATGTTAAATTAAGAATACAAGGCCCAAATTACTACTTACCTACGATCAGCAGATTATTCCTATTTAGATAGCACTTCTCAGACTTATGCTATCAAAGTAGTCCTGACAGTTCTTGCTTTAAGCTGCTTGCACAGTTTCTTTCCACAAAGGAGCAAAACACCAAATTCATTGCAAAAGGAGAAATGTTGTTACATTAGTCCAAAGCTCATTATCAACGAACTCAGCCAAGTCCACTTCACATGAAGGGTGAACTGCTGCCTTCCAGGATTTACTTGAACAGTTCAATAAGAATTGATGTTCCTAAATATTCTCCCTTGAGAAGCCCAGCGTAACAAAGACGAATTTGAATTAAGCAGAAATCCCGTAATTTAGTGACAAAAGAAAATGTAACATCTATTTTAACTATGAAAACACTTTCATGAACATTATAGATACCAGAGACATTGCACATACAGCAAATTAACAGCAGGTCGCGGGTATTCAGAGAAAACATAACCTCGTTAGTTCTAAAGAAGGTTGTGCAGAAGACACTGAAACAGTATGTGCATTTTGCTTACCCGGTTCATATTTCTATAACGGTTTTGGCTGGTTTGTTTGTGGGTTTGGTTTTACCTGAACGGAAACTCTGAGCACCCAAATCCTCTCCATCACCTTTCACTGACCCCTTTCCAGCAGCCCATCTGCTGTTAGGAATGAATCACCGATGGTTCTCCAGTCTGTAGCTGGGGAGCGTGTCCCATACAGTTTTCTCAAGCCTCCACAGGTCACGTTTACAGGTCACAAAGACAAACGCCTTCAATCCCACTTCTAAGTCTACCGGTCACCCACTGTAGTTCATAAACCATTCGACTCATATTTTCAACGGCATCTGCCACCTAATGTGTTGGTGACATACTGCATAAAAATCTCATCTTCCAAAGGCTCTCAGTGTAGACTGTCAGAAAGCACGATGCAGAAGGTCAAGTCCATTCTCAAGGAGAAAAGAGCAGGAGAAAATAATGTTAAAACAACCTGGAGCAAATACCAAAATGCATTTCAACCTTCTCTAGACTAGCAGTCAACTTGCTTTTAACCATGCTCAGTGCTTCATCAGACACCAGTAAAACATCATGCAATTTGCACAGAGAAGAGGAACATAAACTTTAGCTTATTCACGTACATTGAGTGAAGTCCGATGGAGAAAGGATCCTGTTGCATCTCACGCGATGCAGCAACAGGGTTAGAACTGGTGCTTAAGACCACTCAGGAAACATTAAAAATCAAGTCACCTGCGAGAAGCACTGATCACACCTGCAGGAGTTGCAGATTTCTATACTGCTTCATAAACACCAGGACAGATTCGAACACAGTGCTCTGGATAATTGCTCCATCATCACAAATACCATTGCTAAAGTACACTGGAAACCTGACTATTAATTGCTAAGTCACCGCAAATCACCTCGGTAACAAAGCCCGGGTACAGTGACACTACAGTGCACAGAATGTCCAGGACACCTAATCAAAGTTTATCTAATTAGCAGCTGGTGTCTAATTATCACAAACAGACATTCCAAGCCGGGGCCATAACACATTTCCACTGAAGTGACCTATGTTTTGCCTTCCTGCTCCCTCCAGAAACACACTGGGAATCTCAAATACTCAGGTACTAACTCTTTTTTTCTGCTGTTCTGTCTCTTAATCCTCTTAAAAAACTTCCAGTGAACTAGGAACCAGATCCTTTTTTTTTTTTCAATGTGTTTATTCTAATTTTCTCTTAGATTTCAACTACTCAGGCTTACATTCTTTTCAATGGTCTTGCAGGGCTGAATATTTCAGACCAGCCAAGTCTCTCCCATGCTGCTTGGCATTTTTCTTTCTCTTGGCCTGTCTTACCCATTGGAAATGCACAGCCACCTAGCTGGAGAACAGAGAGGTCAGCCAGAGCCTCTATCAACCTTCTGAGACACACTTAACTAGTCTGTAGGTTGTGCCTAAATATTTGAAGTTGTAACTGATGACTCGATAGTCCGAACATTCGTACTACTGGAGTTTTCGCAGCGATATGAATCTCTTTAAATTGCATCAGTATCAACCATGTTCATTTGGAAAGGGTCTATTATACTGCACAGGCTAATCAACATTAAACTGTTCCAAAAACGTGTCCTGAATTACAGCTTTCGCTTNAAACACCAAAAACCCACATGTAATGCTAAAACCTAAAACCATTTTTAGTGAAATGGTGGCACCTTGTGGCAAAAGTCGGTCACTGCACGAACGACGGCTTGGCAATGATTCTGATGAGAAACACACCATTAGCAATGAGAGCAGTTAATTTCCAGTGTCTGTTTCCGTTCGTTATTTACATTACTAAGGAATGGTCGTGTTTGTAAACTTTTTTTTAAAAAACGTCCCTCTTTCCCCAAACGCCATTTCTGAGCAGCACTGCTGCTGCCCAGATTCAAAACCCCTTCCAGCAGCCCCCAAGTGAGCCACTGCCACTCCGGGAGGCGGTGACGGTCCCTGCAGGTCCCGATGTCACCTGGCCTGCCATCCACAGCAGCATTTGCAGGCCCAGCCACAAAGGAGACTTGGGACGGTACATGGAGACACATGGGTGACATCTACCAAAACAAGAGACAGATTTCACACCCTCTTGAGAAAGACCCAAACCCCAATATCCCACCCCAGTTTCCACAGGGGATTTCACACTAAATCAGATCCTTCTCTGGGGACCTATTTTAAATGAGCAACCAGGCACTAGTATGGGTGAATCTCACATCGGAAGACAATTATAGCCGTCCTTGGCCTCCCAGGCCAGAGAGACGTTACGTTCAGCGGCAAAGTAGCACACAGTCATAAAGGTTGGCTGGGTAACGATAGGAGTTGTTGAGTTTCGGTATGAGCCTGTAGAACTACACCAAAAGAGCACAGAACTGCAAATCTAACATCAGTTTTTACCAATCAGCTTCACAACTCTGATAAACTGAAAAAATTCGCTCTTACAAAAGGCAGTTGTGTTCACACCTGAGTCTCTCAGGGATGCGTTTGGTCCTGCATCATTGTGACACAACAGCTATTGGGTAAACCTGAAAAGGAAAAGCCCCTTTACTTATTGATGTAGTTAGTTAGTTCGGGAACTCTAGGCAGGGGTAAGAAACTTGGAGCTTTTTGCTTTCTATGGAAAGTGGTTTTCAGATAAAAGTACAAAATGAAACCTTTTTTCAGCTAGCATGTTGAATACAATACTTCAAACTAATAACAGCTATAAAACTTGTCTTAGTGATACCCATAAGCTAGAGAGCGCATGCCATTGCTGTAGGTGTTCAGTCTCAGCATCTTTATTTCTCTCACCAAGACACACCTGTGCAAGTTAAATTACACTCATCCTAAAATGTTTATTCTCACTGGCTGTAGGAAACCACAACCTTGCCGGCTAGTCAGTTCTTCCTATTCTGTCACTGAAGAGGTTTCACAAGTACTCTGCTGCAGTTATCTGATCTATCTTAGATTTCCAGTCCTCAGGACCTCCAGGTGTTCCCAGAAGAGATTCCTTCCTCTTCTCCTCACCTTGTGCTCAGAGCGAAACCATTCAGACTTGTCACCAGCTTGGAAAGAGGTTGCTCGGACCTTTCAAACGAGCCTCCTTACAGACAACTTCACCTCTGTACAACTTCTGAATCTCATCTCGCTCCTACCAGACATATAAGTCCATGAAATAACTCACACAGTAACAAAAAAATGTTGCCGCAGAGTAGCCCACTGTATTTCACCTAGAAACAGTCATACTGAATTTTGCTGCAGTTCACTCTCCCATTATTTTTCTTCCAAGCAAATCAGCAAAGCCTGACAAGAATCTCTTAACAGGAAGTACACAGACCTTTTCACGATGCGACGCCCTGAAAAAATACTTTTAATATCTGTAGCTGAGCCTGTATCACATTTTGGAAGCCTGAGACAGCTGTTTTTCTTTTTTTCTTTTCTCTCCCCTTTATTACCATCTATTACTTGTAAACTTGCTGCTTCTCATTATAGTTACAACAATCACAGAAAAACAAAAAGCTGCACATCTGAGACTAAAACTCACCATGCTGTTCATTTTCGAGGAGGACGAGCTCGCTCTCTGCTTCCGCAGGCTGCTGAGCTCTTCTGTGTTTCCATCCCTGGGTTTTATGATCAGCCGGCTGCCTCCAGCAGTACCTTCTGAAGAGGACCTCAGGCGTTTCTCAACAAATCTGCATTCCCTGTACGGACTGAAGCTATTGGCAAGATCAACTACAAACAGAGAAACAATCAGCAATCAATACAGAGAATTAACCTCTACAAATATTTTCTTAATGAGAACACTACTTTGCTTGACATGATTCAATTGAAAGGCAGTTGCACAAGATGTTCTGCAGAAAGCAGAACCCAACCTGCCTTACTCTGCGTCCAGAGGCAAGTCCAAGTTTTGTAGGGCCAGGGCACGGCTTTGTCAGCACCGCACAGGACAGGACAGGGATGCACGCTGGGTTTGGTTTCTGTTCGACCCTCCTAGCTCAGCTCTGCATCCGCACCCTCCAAACAATCTCACAAAAGAACTGAGGCCGAAAAAAGCCCACCAAACCCAACACTGAAAAGAGCACGAGACATACCTTTGGAATGGTTTGCTTCACAACCCCGTTGCGTTTTGAAGGACTGAGGTTCAGAACGTGGAACAATCTTCCCCTCTGTGACAGGAATCTCCTCTCTCGTGTGCGTGGTTTCAGCTCTGGCCCCACTCAACTCCTGTGCTTTTGGAGAGAGCATCACCGGTTCTTCTCTACGCTGTAATGCAAAGGTTTCTAAACGTGCATTTGCAGAGTTCATTTCTCCTATGTGCCTGGCATCATTACCACGTAGTTCATTGGCTTGCAACAATACTTCTGTCTGATTAG
The DNA here is from genome assembly GCA_013399365.1 of Pampusana beccarii. Classification (NCBI taxonomy): domain Eukaryota; kingdom Metazoa; phylum Chordata; class Aves; order Columbiformes; family Columbidae; genus Pampusana; species Pampusana beccarii. The sequence goes on from VWYH01003971.1 coordinate 91,120, forward strand.
CAGCTGAGGTTTTGAATAAGGTATCAGATTCAACGCTACACGAGCTTGCGTGACTCACAGGAGATACACCGGCAGAACGGCCAGTGCTTTCCACAACATCCATTTCCCTCACAGGAGCAGCAACAGGATTCAAGAAGACCTGAGAGGTAGAGACATTATGGCCAAAATCCTCTGTGAGCAGCACCCCGGTACCACTGCTGGGCAGAGCATCGACCTCCGAAACAGAATCCTCTGTCAGGGCAACGAAATCCGACGGGGTCTGTGCAGCCGTGAGGTCGGCCGAGAGCGGCGGGGACTGACAGGAGCTTCCCAGGCACTGCGGCGTCTCGGCCGAACACGGACGAGAGGACCTGGGGATTGCAGGTTCGCTTTCCGTGTACGATTTAACCTCCAGTGAGCACCGGGATGGCTGCGCAGAGGAAACCGACTGACTCTCCGCAACAGGTTTGGAAAACTTGTAGTGCGATGAAAAAGATTTAGTGAGCAGCTTTCGTGTGGATTGTTTGACTGAGCATCGGCTCTGCTCCTCTGCAAAGCCCGAATCATCGCCCTCGTTCTTCCCCGAGCTTATGCAATTTATAAAGACGTTCTTATTAGCCGAGGGCTCCTTTCCCTTTTCAAAATCATCTGTCAAAGACCTTGTTATCTTCTTGCTTCGTGAGCTGCCAAAGCCAACCGAATGCCTTCCTCTGCTTTTAATGTGCTCCTCTAAGCTCAGTTTTTGCAAAGTGCTGAGGGGAGACTGGGCACCATTTGAGATGTTTGCATTTTGGCTGGTCGAGTCAGGCTTCTGCTCGCTCCCTTTCCTGTTATGGAAGCTGATGGAAGGAGTGCGGAAGATGCTGCGGCGCTTGCCTGTGCTCCCTGAGCTGGAGTTGGTGCTGGAGGGGGAGGACGTGTGCACACCGACGGCATTCGCAGACGAAGGGGAGGAAGGAAGGGAGTCGTGTCTCCGGCTAATACTCCTCCTGAATATTGGCAGCCGAGATACTAGAGTCGATCGTCGGGATCCCGAGTCCCCCATCAGGGCACGAAGTGTCCGTGGCTCTCTGCAGCCAATAAACAAACCTGGGAGGAGGAGAAAAAAAGAAAAATGATTCAGCCTCAAAGTGCACTTGAACAGGCTTCAAGTCAGCCTAAACATGAGATGCCAACTCAGTTTTATGTACAGTTGCAAGTTGTTGCATACTGAAGGTGTTTAGAATTTCAAAGTGACGTTCAGCAGGTGGTGCTGAAAACACAGCAGCTGAGCAAAGGCTCAAAACATTCGATGGTATTCTGATACATTATACAATGCAAATCACACTGGGTAGCAATATAAAATCTACCTGTCCAAAGAGATACCAATACGTTGCCCAAATGTCTTTGTTTTTTTAAGTTCTCAGGACAAGCTGTCTTATAAACTGCAAGCTTTCTCAGAAGAGACATGATCTTTAACTATCTGAGTAGAACAAAGTATTATTGTGCATTCCTACATATTCCAATTTCTGCAAGAAAAAAATAGGATTTAAACTTTCCAATTTTCACTGAACTTTCAGTTGGGTTTTTAGTTCCTTTATGTGCTCCTACTCCAGGCTGTACTGTATGCATCACCTCACAGCAGAGAAAACGCTGGCATTGCAGTCAAGCTAAAATACGCACCATCAAAAATCCTTCATAAGGAACTATAAGTTCTAGGAATTTGTCAAAACATGGGATCCTGTTTCTAGATTTGAACTTTAAGGTTTCCTTTGAACACTTCTCTAAAATTGTCTTGTAGCCTACTTGCATATAGTTAGCTATTTTTGCAGTTTTTTGAAACAGTCACTTGTCATTTTTTATAAATATTTAAGCAATAAAAACTTATCTTGATCAGCACAGCAGATCTACTAGAAGAAAATTTATCTTTATGAAATATATACAACTTCTATCTCCTTTTTGTTCTTGTTATAATAAACTACCACTGCGAGAGACAGGATCACGGAGGGAACAGAAAAAACACGCAATATCTAAACCCAAGAGAGGCTGTAGGTGCAACGCCCAGGTGCAACTTCGCAAGCTACAAGTATTCAACAGGTAGGAACAAAAATCAGATCATTTATCTAAACAATGCTTGTATCTCAAGTGCAAAAACATATACATTCATCTAATGAGCAGTTTAACACCCGTTACGCAGCTACAACGAATATCTATGAACAACATCTGTATTTATATGGTGTATATAAACATACACACATAGGTAAAAATAGAAATGGAAACAGAACATTTAAGGAGTGCTGCAGTAGACACATTAACATTTTTCTTTTTATGGAATGGATTTTTGGTGCACATTTTTGCACCTGGTATTACGCGAGACAAAGTTTGGCACGCTAAAGAAAAGTTAACTATTTTCAAAATATTGCATTGAATTGGACACCAGCAGATGGGGCCGTGGATCCACTTGTTCAGTGACTGCACATGTAAAAAGCTTCTGCATTTCTCATTGCTTTTGAGGCTGAAGTTAGGATTTGAAATGATTTGTGAATTTTACCACTATCGTAATTACATGTACATACCAAAAGCCAATACATGCTTACTCAACAGAGAACTGTAACGTGTGGGCCTGTACAAACGCTCCCTTTATAAACAACCAACCTGCTGCTACCTCTCAGCATTTTTTAAACAAAGCTTTCTAAAGATCTTCTCCTTAAAGATCCGCCTCCTAGAAACAGCGAACAACATGCCCCACGCAAAGAACAAACTGAATTAGGCACCACGTTTCAATTGGGAAATACCTAGACACACAGCCCCATCTTAAATCGGAGCAGAACACCAATGCTCACCCGCTCCCTTCCTCTCCCCCACACAGCAGTAGGACTTCTAGGTTGCAATCACGGTTTAAGGAAGACGATATATTTTCTTCAACACTTTGAGTCAAGAACCATTTAATAAAGCAAAACACACAGGACTAACATGTGAATGAATCTTAAACCGTGAATATACTCCCCTCCTTACGTGAGCAATACCATACAGCAGAAGGCAAGGACCACGAGACAGACACAGTCTCTCTAGACTAGCCGGCTCCAGACTTACACATAAATCAAATTTACCCCAGGGTACTATAAATACCCACAAAAAGACATGAAAATAAAGATTTTTAATTGTTGGTGAGTCAACCGAAGTCCTACTGCAGCTGACGCACTTGTCAGGAACGGCCCTTCAGCCCAACGCCGCAGCCTGCGGCTCCCACCTGAGCCATTCAGCCTCCATGAGATTCCAGCACTACGTTGTCCTCAACATTCCGGCATTACCATTTTCAATATTCTTCCCATTTTATACCAATATTATTTGTCTCTCTAGTATATTTGTGACTTGTTTTCATCTGCGCAGCTCCCAGAGGTCACTACGTGTGCACAATCAGGTCCACAAGGAGAACATAACAGCCTAAAAAAGCCATTAAAATATTGTTTTACAGTTAAAACAAGAGCAAACAAACACCTGCACATAAAGAGTTAGGGCTTTAGCAGTTCTCGAGGATAATGCAATTGGATTAATGGGGCGTTATTGAAAACACCAACACAGCCGAATGCCTGTACAATAGAAGGCACTAGGAAAGAGCATTGTTGACACGAAGCAATTTGTTTTTGCAAACGAATCAAGTGAAATTACTCCAAAGACATACCAGCTCCATTTGCTTTTGTGACTAACACTCTTCCCCTCTGTTCCTTTGTGCGTGTAGCCCCTGCAGCATGGCACGGACCTCAAGAACGGGTTTTGCGGAACGGTGGCCACAGCTGTATTCTCAGTGTGAAATTTTATAAGCTACTACCATGTCTGAACTTGCTTGGAGCTCACCTTTTATCAACAGTGTTTCTAACCAAAAGAATACCCAACATATGCAGCTAGACCTTCAAAAAATTCTGTGCGTCTACACGTGCATACACATAAAACTCCACACACCTTCCCTCGGTACTGAAAACTGACAAAATAAATAACAGCTATTTTCTGATTTATGAAAGTTATCTGGAAAACAAGAACACAGAATCCAAGCACTGAGGTATCCTAAGGCAAGACATGACATTTCTTTCAGTTTCCTGTGTCCCGCAGCCCAGGCCTATCTTTATTTACAAATGTTCCCACACTTTCAGGAAACAAGAGAGGAAGCAGCGTATAAATTTGCAATAAATACATCAGAAGCCACACACACATCAAAACCCCATCTCCCATTTTGACTGGTCTCGTACCAGTTGAGGACAGCTATTTCATCGTTCCTTAACTGCTATTCCCAGTGCTGGAATGACACTAAAAGTGTAACAAGCAGTCAAAGAAGAAAACTGGAGATAAGTTACCTATATACACTCTTTCGACTTGAAGCTAGCCAGAAGGCAAATGTTAGCATGAGACGGGGTGCATCGCTCATTCTTTCATCGGCTATCACGAGGTATGTAAATTCACCCCACCCGAACCAGGTGAGCTGTGGGTTTACTGAAAGAGAAGCCGGGAAACTGATGTCTAGAAACCTAGAGGTCACTGCTCTCTTATTTACATTTAAATCGTCCCCTGCTTTGAATGCGTCTGTATCACACCCAAGGTTCTCCCAAAGCACTCCAGTGTAACCTACAGAAGATGAGGACAGAAGTGAACCGTTCTTACTGGGACTCCTCACACCCACCCAGCAGCCAGTTCCTCTCCAGTTTGAGCTGGGATCACCTACCGGCAAAAAGGTGACTGTGTGAAAAAGACAAACAGCTCACTTCCACCTGTTCAACAATCAGATACAAACAGCCCGAAACAGGGCAAGGACCACCCCACAGCCAAGCTGCGGTCACATTGTCTGACTGGGGTTTGGTGTGTTGTGTTCTCTTTTTAACAGAGGAGAAACCACCTCTCTCACCTCTATCACTTATCTGGTTTCCGGAGAAGTGTACAATGCATTTCTTAAAACCTCTGCTATTCACAATACTTACCGTTTAATTAAAAACAGTTACAAGCACAAATAATAGCCTGGAAACAGAAATATCAAAGAGTACAGGCTTGCTTTGTGATTCAAATGCCAAGGCACCCATTTCCCTGATTACCTTTCTCAAATGCGTTTGTAAGCAATGAACTATTCACTTTTAACAAATGAAGGGGTCTTACACAGGTCTCTGAGTGCAGACGGAAGTTAAACCCTAACAGGACAAAAAGATACTGCCTAACGTTGAGCCAGGTTAGCTGGAGCCAGAGCTGGCAGTGTGGTGACGGGGCAGGGCTCGGCAGGATCAGCCGGCACCCTGCTGCCCTCACCTCCACTCGTGATGCACATGGCACTCTTTTTATGAGGCTCAGAGACAGCAGAAAATCTTGTTCAATAGAGGCTTTAAGGAAAATGATTGTTTGGACTTCACAGTAAATACTAGGATTCAGTCACAAACATGGGGTGAGTTCATTTATAGACAGCAATTTGACTTTCAGTTCTATTTTCTTTTAACTGAATAGGAAAAGCAACCTAGAAAGAATAAAGGAGCTTCTTTTTTCTCTCCATGCAGGAAAAAAAGCAGTGTAACATGCCCACTAGAGCACTACCTCGTTTGCACATCAGCAAACAGCAAATCTAGCATTTGCCTCAGCCCGGGACATTAAGAGCTGTGGAATCCAAGTGGAACAGATCACTGCTGTGCAGCCTGGCTGCTGTTCTCCCAGGGAAAACACCAGGAACAGCACGGCCTTAGCTCTGCGCTCCTGGTGTGCTGTTCACTGCAGAAAACTGGTTGGTAGCATGAAACAAAGCATCAATATTGGCTACAACTCCCACGGGCATTCAACACATCTCTATTACAAAAACCCAACACAAATACACACCCGCACTTCCTTATCATATTCTGCTGGCTCATAAGGCATTATAAGTGTCTCTAAAGCATGATCTGGATTATTGGCACAGTCAGTAGTGAGTTCAAGTTTTGCTTTAATGAGCTCCCTGTAAAATCTGTCTTTCCGTGTATTCCAGATGCATACCTCCAGCTCGCTCCAAGAAACCACCAGAAGTGCCTCAGCACTACGCAGTCCCAGCAGAACCGCCAGTCTTTGTTCTGTGCTCTCCCGCGTCCATTCCTCTTGTCTTCCAGAATCACAACTTCAGTGTCAGCAGCAATTTATTTTTTATGCTAAAGTTTCCTGCACGTTTTCCAGTCTGGCTGCTTTTCCGTCTCCAGTGCTGCCTGTTCCTGCTGCATATATGGCAACCACAGTGACAGCAAGGGCTGGGGTCATTTATTACCTCAGTCACCGGCTGAACGCGTGACCTTAACTGCATTAAAATGGACCAAATCCTCATCTCTTGTAAATTCATGGGGCTCCACTGAAGTGAAACATGCTGATTTAAACCACTTGGCTTTTCATCCCTATAAGCCTCAGTCACCCCATCTGTAATTCTTTTTTAAATCTTGCAAAAGTAACACTTGGCTGTGTATGATCTAATCACTCCTAGTACACAGACTCCCAGTTTAAGTGGATAGAAGCAGGTTGTGTTTGTGTCTTTTTTATGCTGACCAAGTACAGAATCCCTTAATGGATTATAATGAAGATAGATACAACCTTAACAAATTAACCATGCAGTTCTGAAGGTCCATCATCTGCGCTCCATTCCTACTTGTCCAAGCTGAAAACAGAGCAGTGAGATAGAGGGACCCGTGCCCACCTCACATCCTCACACTGGAAAGGACTGGGCAACAAGAACTCTCTCAGGGGATCCATAGAAGTGAAAACATTTTTAAAACTAAAATAAAATAAATCCACGTGGCTAACAGTATTTATGAAAGCAAACCGTGAAAGCTCTGCCTGACACTGGGCACACTAATTTATAGATTGATTTTTGATTAATAGGGTACCTGTGGCACATCACTGTAGCAGCTGTTGACTATGTTACCACAGAATCGATCTCAAGGCAGAGGAATAGAGAAGGGCTACGGCAGCATCCTCACAGCAGAGATGCCTACTGAAATACAGAATTGCTCGGAAACTCGAGGAAGAAATTCAACTCTCCTCTCAACCTAGCGAGAAGACAAATAACTAGAACAGACAGTCAAAAAAAAAAGAGAGTTTACTGACACTGCTTAATGACATTATCTCTGAGCTGGTCAAACAACTGGAACTTACGAAAAAGACCTTCTGAACAAGCATGCTAGAAGGTTCGGGTTTTCCTTGTGCTAACTCGTAGATGCTAATTCAATTCTGCCAAGCACTTAAGCACATGCTTGACTTTAAGAACGAGAGTAATCTCATTCCTATTCAGTAAAACACTTCAAAGCACGTACTTAACTTTCAAACCATGAGTGGTCCCATTGACTTCAATGGGACACAAGCACAAGGCAGTGCCCTGCTCTCCAGGATGCAGCTCAGCCCCTGCGCTGGATGAGCTGGACATCCTGGGTCTGGCCACTGCATAGCAAAAGACAGAAGAGGAAACAAACTTGAGAGGCCAAAACGAACTATACAGCAACTGTGAACCAAATTGCCCTATTCTGAATGCTTTTCAGGATTATTGTAAAAGCTGAAATGAATTCTCTGTATATTTTATACAGTAAGAACAAATGAATATATTATTTTCTTAAATTTATGCACAAGCCTAATTGCTATGCAGGCACAATTAAGAAGATCTAAGAAATGCAAAACCAAGATACCATATGGTTCTCAGTTCCAAAAAATCAGAGACATAAAAGCAGATTTCACACACTCGTGTGCGAACACAAAACTCTGATGAAAAGACAGCTAACTACAGCAGGACTCCATGCCTCCCGAGCGTTTTAAACACAGTTCGGAATGCATAAAAGAGGTGTCAAAAAACAAGCTCGGGCATTCTAGGATTTCTTAGGTCTTCTGTGGTCAACCAAAAGGCTTAACAAAGCACAGGCAATGTCTCTTGGTTACCACACCTCTTGGTCTATATTTTCCTATCCGCATTCACCTCAAGTCAGTGGAATATAACTAAATTTCCTGTTTCTTGCCCTCACTGACCTCTGCCATTCCCTACCGACTCCTCTGTGCAGACCACAGTCTCCGAGAGATTCCAGAAATGTCCTTTCAGACAAGCTTTTAAATTCTTTTATCGTCCATGTTGCTTCTTGGTTAATGTCTATTTGTCAAATCAATTAAAAAGAAAAAAAAAAATTTTGTAGTTGTTTTACAGATATGAAAAAGGAATTTTTGATGCACGTTTTTGAAAGATCAGGCATCTTTGTCTCTCCCTGTCTTTAACCTAGCTGGAAAGTGGATGGAGTCTTTTAACTTGCATCATATGCTGAAAATGACATTATTGCGGTATTGCTTTTCCCATACCGTCATTAATCAAATTAACACCTTCACTTTAGCCCTGAATTCCTGTCAAGCGGGGCAGACATTGCACTCTGTGTTACCTCTTAAGCTCATTACTGCTCTAATAATTATGTCCAGGGTTACAACATTTTGTGGTTGTGGGCCAAAGGCCGTTCTGTAAAATATTACGATGCATTTTCTTTCAGTCTGTTCTTTTGATCCAATCACAAACTATTTTAGAAGAGGTGGCTAGCTGAAAAAATAGTTGTAGCTCCAGGAAAGTCAACTAACTGAAGTCAACTCCCTGATCCTCAGGCGTTACCTTCCCTTTGTTATGTACACACCACAAACATAAAATACTTCACTCTGCTACATTATTAAATATCTATGCTCTCAGATCCCTATGGTCAGGTCTCATTTTCTCTCAGATTTATCTGTGTCTCAGAACGATGGGATGGGATGTGGGGTTTCTCATGTCAGGACTAGCTGACTGCTTTTATGCTCTTCCTCACCCCTGATTCAGAACTCTTCAAGTTCATCACAACAAAAAGTCACGTAAAACAGACACATACAATATTTTTACAAGAACAACTGGAAATATGATCATGGGAAATATTTTACTACCCACTTCTTCAAATCGGACTTTTGTTATACTACTGTACACATTGCAGCAAGGTGCCAAAAGGCACAGAGAGCTGGCTGGGTTGTGCCAGCAGGCACTGATACCCAGATGTGATACCCAGACGCCCAGACCCTCCATCCCTGCCTTGACCTCCCTCGCCCGCTGGGTGCCGGGCAAAGGCGCTGTGACGTCGCAGGGCACCTGGTGACAGCTGATGCCGCCAGCCTCTCACCGCGCAGCCCCGGCACAGACAGCTGCGCCCGGCTCAGGGTGACGGCGAGGGCTTGTTGGTGCAGAGAGCGCAGCGGGGCAGGGCGCGATGCTCAGCCCGGGGCTGTCCCTGCTGCTGGCTCTCTGCATGGCCTCTCTCTGCCCCGGCAGCCTCGGCCGCCTCAGCCGTCCCTCCTGGGCCACGCTCATGTGGGACGTGCCCGACCACGACCTGGAGCAACAGCGCATCGGCCTGGGGAGCCAGCGCTCCTACTGGCCCTTGCCAGCAGAGCGGCTCCAACGCGGCCCTGCGCGGCGGGGCCCGGCCCTGGTGTCCCCCGAGGTGGCCTGTCTGAGCTGCTCAGCCCTGTGCCTGCTGCTCAGCGGGGCTTTGCTGGTGTGCTACCTCTGCAGAAAAGCCAAGAGACACCTGAGAGAGGTGAGCCATGGGGGTCAGGCAGGTGGGATGGTGTCGGCTGGCTGGGCCAGTAGCACACAGGATGAGAACTAAGAGCCCATGTGGACAAGAAAGCCTGGGCAGGCACCAAAGGCCCTCTGCCTCCTCCCCAGCCTTCCTCCCACCCAAAGAGGTGGGTCTCGGCCACAGCAGAGAACATGAGGCCAGGCTGACCCCCAAGGGGAACAAGACAGAGCCTGCCCGGGGTCTTCCTCACACCACCCGCTCCCTGAGCAGCCGAACCTGAGGTTCTCCAGGAGAGGCCAAGCCCAGCCAGAGAGGCCGCAGTGCCCCTTTCAGCGTGTGCCCTGCCCTGTCCCTGCCAGCAGGCGTGCCAGACTCCCCCAGCTGCTCCAGAGACCTGCTGCCAGGGCTACTGCTCCTGCAAGAACTATGAGCTGATCTGCCGGCTGAAGGAAAATCCCGACTTGATGAAGAGGTACCTGCGGCACCTGCGCAACTGCTACGTGTAGAAGGACACCCTCCAGAGACAGGAGAAGAGAACGTGGGAAGACTTGGAAGAGGAGGAGACACGTTTCTGCACTTGTTGATACAGCCACAGCTCCAGCGAAGCTCTGGGAGGGACAGGACACGGCAAGGGATGCAGTGAGCAGCGCTGCCCCTGTGCACTGCGACATCTATGGCAATAAAAGCTCTATATGAAACTGGCTCCAAGCTAATTAACATCGATTGAATGTTCAATGATACAGAGGCAAGTTACTCTACACAGGGATGCTGCCAAGTGCCTCCCAACCAAGGAGAAATCCCACTCATACTAATTGTTCGGGGCTTTCCAAAGAGAAAGCAGAAAGCAAGGAGGACTGCAACATCAGCAGCTAAAGCACGGTCACACCAATCAGACCCCTCCTGTACTGCCTGTGAAAAAGATAAGGGATAGAGATCAAACATCCACAGCCTGCAAAACTACTACCAAGGAAAAATTTGACAATTATTGATTGGCTTAAGCAGAATTAAAGGGACAACACCAAAAAAACTTGTGGATTTACAATGCACTGTAAATAAACTGTGAAAAAAGACAATAACATTTTGTAGGGAATAGATCAAAGTTTCACACTTGACAGAACTGCTAGAAGAGTTTTTACAGGGAGTTTTTTGTAAGGAAAAAAAGGAAATATTTTGCCTTTTCTTACAGCTTTAGTACCATTTTCAACAATTTAAGAATAAAAGTCCCATAAGACTACATATACCTCTAGCAAAGGGCTATGTAAGAAAGTCATAAGATTATCACTTTTCTGCTAAAGGAAATACGATGCACATTTCTACACATGATATACGTTTGGACATTTTTCCATAGAACTGCAGGGCTGAAAAAGGAAATTAATCAATACATTCCTCAGGAGGCTATAAAAGCAACACACTATTCACAACAAACAATGTAAGTTTCCTCTTGGAGAACGCGACAAGACAGGAACAATTTTAACTGACACTTTCAAAGATATATCCTATTACAGCCAGTCAATCCCATTCCGCTTCCCACACCAAGGCTGATTCTAGGAGATTTTAATTCCAATTACATTCTCCAGACTGCTCTGAGCCTGAGCTGATCCAGCAGCACGGCCCCAAAGGCGGGACCGCGCCGTTTAACAGACGCTGCACCCCTGGGCAGCTCCCCAAACCTGCAGCTCGGCCGCCTTCGCAGAAACATCGGTCTTCAAGACACCCGCGGTGTCCCCTCACATCCCCACGGTGCCTTGTGTGACCCTGGGGAAGCCACCTAGTCATTCAAGCGTTAAAATGGATAATGCTGTCAGGGTTACTGAAAAGATTTAATGCAATGTCTATACGAGACCTCTAAAATCTTTAAGCGGCAAACCCTTCTGAAACACAAATAGGCACAGCAAACAGTGGGGACAAGTAGCACCAAAAAGAAAAACTGCCTTAGGAATGGAACACAAATTAATTATGAATTATTTTAGTATTATCCCAAAGCCTCAAGTGGGAAAGTTCTGTTGCTAATTGCTAGACTGTACATCTGCTGTTTGCCAAGAACATATGGTGCAATTGTAACAGGAACTGCTGACTAAGGGAATACATCACTTCGTTTGGATAATAAAGCAAAACTTGAGAAGCACTTGCGTTGTTCATCACCTTGCCCTAACCACACACAAGTTTCTACCATTGAGTATCAAGATTTGGGCAAATATTTGCATGGCCCTGTTTTGAACTGTTCATTCCATCTCTGTATTTATTCCTTTCTGAATATGTAGCTGGGACCCAGAGTCACTCAATAGACCAATACAAGAGGAAAAGACAGCTCTCACTCTGCGGGTTATTTGGCAATAGCATGCTAATCTCTAGAGAAGTAAATATTTTCAGAATTGTCTTTGTTCTGATTTTTTTTTTTAAGTCTCTTGGCACCAGCACCAGACTTACAATCTCTCCTGAAAGTCTGTGCCGAACTCTACAACCAAAATATGCCCATCAAAAATCTGCTCATTTGAGTGTGCTAACCAATTTGAACTATATGAATTAGTATAAAGGATTTCATATTTACTTAAACTTATTATTACTCCAGCCCTGTAGCACCACCCATTCTTCAGCATGCAAGGCACTCCTGTGTTTATTTGTGCAGATGAATCATCTAATTTGACACAAAAGCGAGTGGATATATTGGATGCTATGGATTACTCCTGCTGTTTCATTTGCTTTGAACAGACAAAAAGGATATTCAGGCATCCTACTACTCCTTTACTAAGGCTTTTTTCCTTACATTCTTGCAGTGAATTACAAAACATACGTTTTCCCCTTGTTCAGCTTGGCCAGATCAGCACAGGAAGCCAGCGTGCCACGATTTACTGAATGAGGCAATCATGAGCAGGTCAAAGCTCAAATACGGGGGTGCCTGTTTAAAGTTCTTTCCATTCTTACACCAACAGTTGGCAGGCGTGCAATGCACATGGTACTTCCACACACTTGCTCCTGTCTGACTTGAGGAAACCGTATGCAAGGAAAGATTTGCAATATTCAGGCCAATAGGTTACATTAACTGTTATGGTCTCATCTTTACCCACTATGACTGCAGTTTTAAGAATCTCTTTGTATACAGATGATCTGAAGAAAGTTAGAAACAAAAGGCAGACACACCTATGAAGCCGAGAAAGCAGTCAACTACTCAGACTTTGAACTTTGCTCAGCAAGCTGGCTATTAGAATATAAGGAACAAAACGCACGGGAATTTTAGATGAATAATACAGGGAAAGTGAGGTTTAGGAACAAGGCTACTAAAAGCAGAGGTGGAGCCACATGTATTCCTAAAGATACACAGGAGATATGGCTGGATAGGCAACTCGGATTGTACTGACAATGCACCTAAAAGTTACTTAATATAATACAGTATTATAGTGTATTACAGCCCAACACAAAACTTTCAGCCCATAAAAATAAAGCATTGCTGGGAATTTCTACACCAAAGGTGCTCGTAAAAATCCAGAAGCTTAACTCCAGCCTTTCTGTAGCCGATTTAAAACTATCTCATCTATCTGCACTTCCAACACATATAACGCCATTGCTTTAATCCAGCCCAACTGAAGTGACATGGCAATAGCAAATCATCGAGTGCTAACCCTCAGTCCATTCAAACATGTCATCTGCAATAACCAGAGGTGCCGTGAAAGAAGAAACCGCTGTTTGAAAGAAGAGGTGAACCTACGGTTTTATTCCTCTCTGTTCCCACAACTGCTGCTCTGATCTTCTTTGCAGGCTAGTTTATGTTGGGTGACGTTTCCAAGCAGTTTCAACAATTCAGTCAGAGCTGCCTGAGGTGCAACAGGACACGCAGGAACAGAGCAAGCAACTCATACCACTTTTTACAAGGAAGGGTGAATTATACCCAATTAGACCTTGCTTGCCCATCTGCCCACATCCTTTAATGTTAATGTGTTATTACATCATTTCAAAACAGACGCTTTGTTTTGTGCCCACACTTGACAAGTTCAGGCACGCTGAACTCCGCCTGAAACACAGATGTTAATACCCAATAGTTTGGGTCTTTCTGTTACACAAAAGACAATAAAAACCACCAACACGTTTTGACCCAAACCCAGCACTTGCTGGGTATGACTATCACCATATTCAGGATGGAGTCAAAGACAAAGTCAAACTAAAAGCATGGACTACTTTGGAGCAAATCCTTCGGCTGCAGTGTAGCCTGGCGAGCCATGCAGAAATCCACTTCTTCCACAGATAAAATCTAAAACACGCTGCCGGCTGCACTCACTAGAGCTAACTCCCTTCGTCTGCTGCACACAGATTCTAAACATTCGAATCCATTGAGTTTAATGAGTAAGACGTGACAGCCAAACTGGTTTCATAAATTAAGAACCTTCCCAGTCTCATAGATCATCACTGACATCTCAAAACGAACATTTTAAAATAACTGAGATAGTTGACCTAGAAGTACTAAAACAAATTGAGAGACCTATTCTTGTATTCTTCTTGCAGCGATCCAGCACGAAAGAACAAGAAATTTTGTCCCACCACATTACCACAATAGCTTGTCTGCTGATAAAGTGACACAAGAGGGTTTGTGCAACAGGTTTGTTGGGCACTGGTTTTATCATAAGCTTCAAGAGCAGCCACAGCAGCACACACATGAATCCATGGCAAACGCCGGAACAGAACACCACTGTCCAGCAGCTGTCTGCCAGCGGTTGCAGGGCACACTGCAGCTTCTGCTTCCACGTCTCTGTCTGAATTGTAGATTGGGTGATATCAGTGTCAAAGCACTAGAAATGACTGACTGCTGTCAAATCGAGCTGTGCACTCTCTCACACCTAAAAATCAATATTGTCACGTAGGTTAGCAACGATGAACTCCATACAGTGCTCCTAGTGCTAGAATCCATCCATAAACACAGTTTTCCTGCTGGCTTTTACAACAGCATCAAAATGGCTGCAAGTCAAAGGCAGCTGACTCGAACTTCAGAGGGATTCCCAACAGCTTCATCTGAAGAAGCAGCTGGCTATGAGAATGCAAGCCGCTGGCTTCACCCTTAAATCTTCGCTAAGCATTTTCCGGTCATTTTTCCCCCAAAATGAACATTAGCAGGAGAGCATGCCCAGTAGCATCAAAACCAGATATTGGCATTTGTCTTCATTTATAACATCAAAGAGACTTTGCATTATTTGACATGACAGTCATGCTTATGAATCCACCTGCAAAAAACAACTTGTTCCTTTCATCTCGAAGAAAGCCAAACAAATTGAACTATGTTTCAGTTAGTACTTAACTGCTTCCTTTCAGGAAAAAGAAATGGCTCATTTTTACAAATAAAGTAATGCTAATTAAAACCCTATAATTAATAAGTACCAAATAAAACTGTTGGGTTTTTTTTATATTGGTTAAGACTTCTTCATTTTCCCTGACACTACATCAATTGAAAAATAAAACAATTTAATTTTATACATGACTATTTATCCAAAATATTCTGATAATGTCATGGATCAGTGCTCGAAGCACAGGACATGTCTCAGTAGCACTGAAGCGATCAATAGAGCTGGCTCAACAGCCATCAGAAAAGCTGGTCTTTTTCAGAAGGTTAGCTCCTCGAAGACACACAAACACCATCATAACTTATCTCAAATGCCCCGTTCACTACACAAAAAGATTCTAAAAACATATTTTTTCATCCCATATTGAAACTATTTTTTGAAAATCACAGGCAAACACAGAATATGTTTGGTTTTTTGCAGCAACCTTTTATTTGTCCTACTCCAAAAGTCTTGTTGCAGATGAGACTGACAGTTAAAGCTCAATTAGATCAATTCTGAGATGGACAATGACAGGAGAGGTTTCAACACTAACCCAAAAGACATATTTTTAGAGAAATAGAATAGCTAGTAATCACATACAGAAGTGCTAGTTGTTCACACATGCATTTTTGAGTGTTAGCAAACCTAATTAAATATCCATGCCAAGATGTCTGGTTTGGCATTACCAGGTATTACAGTGGCAGTGTGTTCAGGACCAGCTCCTAGAGGCTGCAAATGCCCGCGCTGCACGTACAGCAGCCAGCGCAGGGCACTGCTCCCCTCTGCATGGCACCTCACCTGAGAAAGGATTTGTTCCCAGATGAGCTTTTTTTGCCATTTTGAACACTGCTAATTCTTTCTCAGTTGCCTAGACTGACACTGGCTTTTATCTAGTCTAAGCACAAAACGTTTTATCTTGCAAAGGAGCAGAGAGAACTGCAAACAGGTTAAGTATACCTGCAGCCAATGCAAGTTACCCTGGTGTGTTACACCACATTTCCATTCACAAAGGGATTTCTGTGAGCCTGGATTCGACAGCTGACACAGCAGTTCAGCAAACTTGGGTGCTACCTTATTATTACAGGTTCAATTAGAATCACTGTAATTAAGGAACTGTCAGCACTTTGATTACAAATTCTTTTCCAGGGATTAATAACTGAGCTGTAAAATTTGCTTTGGGATGGGATTTTGCAGCTGGGTGTCAATGCCTTTTTCAGTGCAAGAAAAAGAAGGGACTAGGTTTTTCCTCTCTTCTCTGAACAATCACAATGCTTAAAAATATCTGAAAGTATTCTGGAATACAGTGCCTATAACAACAGAGCAGCACTTTCAGAGTTTTTAATAAAATAATTGCATACGAATGTCCTATTGTGGTTCTGTGGACAGAACATGGACAAGAGGTTTCTGAGATGTGGAGCCAGATCCTGCCAACAGACTCTCCTGCGACTTCAGGCAGGTAAGGAAACGTCCCTGTGCTCCCCCTTCCCCTTCCCTGGACGCGGGATAATTGGCGTAACCATCTCCACATGCAACGCACTCATTGAAACCCAGGGAATAAAGCTGCTGGTAACTGACATGTCCCTTTCAATCTAACACGAGACTGTTGACCCTTGCACATCTGCAGACTTTACATGCTTCACATGCACATAGTTGCCACGCGTATGACAAGCCAGGCCACCTACTGACATTCAGTGTCAGCTTCATAAATACACCTGTCCTGTATAATCAATGAGAGGGCTAATAGCAAAGTTTCAGGATCCTGATTACAACTGAATGTTGGAGGCTCAACCATGGGAATCTAGAGAGCTTAACAGGCACATTACAATAGCCTAACCATTTGTTACTACCCAGAGCTTTGAGCTTTAATCCTGACACGACCTTGGCAATCACTTCATACTTGCAATGCTGCTTCTCTAAGAGGCTGCTCAATAAGTACTTAAGACACAAACTAAATGGCAGCAGAAATCAGAACAATAGTGAAATAGTTGAAATTAGCACATCATTGTACTGGTACCACTTACAATGTACATATTTTATTACCTCAGATAAAAACACCACACTTGCAAAAGCTGCACGAGGCCAGATGAATACATTTTATTACAATTCTAAACGATGCTTTGGGAGGAGATAAAGTTAAAAAACAAACGCACACACCCCACCAAACAACACAAAGCACAACACTCAGAAGTCCACGGGGTATTTTACAAACTAGCCTGTAAAATCATCCTGCATTCAAAGACTTGGCAGAATTTTTTCACCTAAATGTCGGGGTTGTTTTGCAGGTGTTATCCCAGTCACAGCCCACCTTACAGATAATGACATTACAGAAGGATAAATTGATACAAAGGATACAAGGTTGAGAGCAGTTTCCACCTTGGAATTTTGGGGAAGATTTCACAAACTCGCCATTTTTTAGAATCAAATTCATTTACTGTTAAAAATAAGAATAAAACTTCAACAACTGCACGTATGTGTCTATGCAGATATCTCCTAAGTTAAATTTGCTTCTTGTACAGCAAAGTACATCAAGACCTCAATTTTTCAGTATTTTCTTTCTTCTGAAAACTAGAAAAAAAGCTTAGTGAAGCTTTTTCAGGAAGCCCAAAGTTCGGACAGCTCATTTAGTCCATTACAAATTCCACTGCCAAATTACAGCTGTAGTTGGAATGGGTTAATATATACTGCTTGGCCTCTTCCATAAGCAAATAAAGTAAGAGATCTATCTCCCCAAAATCAATATTGATAAAGAAAACCCATACTGACAGAGAAAGTCAATACACTGTGGATTTAACCAGGTGAAAAATTACTGTATCTTCATTTTTTACCTAAAAGAAAATAAACCAATTATTTGCAGAACGCGTTGTCTGTAATTGCCATTAGTCAGCTGCTGAATTTTGTATGCTGCTTCGCTCTCTCTTAGCAATATGGAGATGCATATACTGAATACTCTTAAAAGCGATAACAACTCAACTCACAAAGAGGCCAGTTCCCTAAGGCAAAATCATATTCTACTTCACATAAAGGCCAAAACAACTCAAAGTTTTATTGTAAATACTGTCATATGATACTCATTCGAGTTACAGAATCTTGTAAAAGAAGAAACAACTTTTGAACTACACGGCCCTACCTGTATTTCTCTTAAGGATGCTGTCTCTCATAAGATTTACTATAGAATTAACAGGACAGGACAGTAAATGAAGAAATACAGTAGTGAAGTTCAAATTTAAAAAAAACAAAGTAATGAAAAAATCATTCCCAGAAGCAGAGTTTTAAATTTAAACATAAATAAATAAAGCAGTAGGGTATGGGAAATTATGCTGCTGCATTTCTAGTCCACATAAATCAGCGTACACAATTATTGAGGTGGGGTTTGTGGGTTTGTTTATTTGTTTGGTTTGGGGCTTACTGTTTTTGTTTGGGGTTTTTTTCGTTAGTATTTGTGCGTGTGTGGTTTGGGGTTTCTGTTTGTTTGTTTTAATGGTTGGTTGGGGTTTTCCTCAATTAAAAATAGTGTTTCTTAAACGAGTTGCACCAACCATGCTCCCTCTCTGGCCGCTCTAAGGCAAAGAGGCTAAGAAGTGTTCATCTGGGTTTCAGCCCCAGGCATTCAAAGGTGCTTCTGAGTGGGGGCAGATGCGTTTGTAGAAATTACAGAGTACCCTCCGGAGCACAGCCATCCATCACAAGGCAGCCAGCAAAACCAGCAGAGAAGGTTACAGCTCAGACTCCTACCAGGACCCTGAGGAAAAGAACACAACTGAAAAAAAGAGCATAAAGCTTTTTTTTTTAATCCACAAAAGAAGGAAACAAAGATTTTTTTTTTCACACATCAACAAGCAGGAAACAGATATTGTTAAGTGTATCGTTTTAATAGATGAGTAAAGGCATCGCTTTAGTATTCTCTTTACTGATCAGCGTAAGAATCATTCTCGTGCTAAAAACGTTAAGAGTTCTGCATGTCCATTTGTGGGATCTTCTACATACTTTCCAAAACCTATTTTTCCCCACACCTTGCACTGTCCATGCATACAGAAAAATGCTTTACGAGTTTGAATCTGGAATCTGTAATAAGGTTCAAACAAGGCACTCTGACTGTAATTTATCAATTAACATTCATCATAGCAAATCACAACGCAGCTCTGTTTCAGAGAGAAAGCATTTCCATGGATGAGAGGTAGCAATTTTAACAAAAAAAAATTGTATGTATGCTTTGAGAATGCAATTAGAATGATCATAAGCATACAATAGGTCTGAACCACTGAACTGTAATTAGCAAAACCCTTGTCAAATGTGCTGTACAGACAGAAAAGGATAGAGAATGCGTACCAGATTTAGAAATGGACAGCGTAGCTGTGCTTAGCAAATAACTAAATTAACCAGGAAAAATACATGAGCTAGCTCAAGGGCTTGTTTACTAAGTGCTAAATACATTTTATACAATTTCTCTGTTCCTTGTTTTCAGGACTGAAGCACATTAACCACTTCTGTTTATTTTCCTTTTGAAATGTTTCCTTTCCGAACAGCAGAAACAAAACACAGTGTTTGTTTTCCTCTTCTGATTGTTTGTCTTCAGGCCCGGCAAATCCTCCAGAGAACAGTTGTGAGGCATTTCAACCCCTCCTCTCCTCTCCCCGCCACTCTAATGCCCCTCATCCCCTCCTGCTGGCACGGGCGCTACCAGGGCACAGAATGAATCAAATTGGAGAGCTTAACCGGTTGCAAACCAAACAGATAAAAGCAAAACTCATTTTCCGCAGGCTTAGTTACGATGCAGCTATGGTGATGAACAGCCACACGATGCTAACGTCTGGGACAATGGCAGGACCATCCCTCTGGTGGCAACGTGGACATCCGAGGAATTAAAGTACCTCTGACTACGGCTGCAACATGTAAGAACCTCCAACAGCCAAAAATAAAGTGGCGGTACACTATCTTGTTATAATTTTGCTCAGTTTCATTTTAAAATGTCTCAAATGGTTTGTTCATTTTCATGCTCTCGCAGATTATCTAAGTCAGGCTTTGTCAAAAGCACTTAAGATCAATATTCTTTGCTGCTAGTTCGATATCCTTACGCAAAGCATCCCTGTCCACCTTTGCACACTGTATCAAAGAAAGGTTTTGTAATAAAATGAGTAATACTGGTGTCAGAAATAATCAGTGTGCACTATGGCTGAAAAGCTGCTCATTACTTCTCCAACTGTAAGCCTAAGAAAAGCTCATTCACCTATTTGGCTCCAGAGAACGCCCAAAGATATGCAAAACTATATGCTAATATATGGGTATATTGCATTCTATCCAGGAAACACCTGTGTACACGGTAAGGGAATTCTACCATTTCCGTAGAGTTACAAACAAATTCTTCCTTCCTTCCTTCCTTTCAGAGCGAACGGCTAAAATTTGTTCTCTAGTAAGATGAGTGAAGGGTAACATTTGAACTTGCAGGCATTTCCAAATTTCTGCAGGAAGCTTTCACACTGCTCCCACCAGCTCTTTCCTGGAACTGCAAGGCTGCACAAAGACCTTTCTCTCCTTCACGTGCATTCTGCAGCAGAGATCTCTGCAAGCTAATCTATGCTGGTTTGCAAATGGCACTCTCCCGCACAGGGAAGGCTGCCCTGTCACCGCTAATTGCATTGCACATCAAATCACCGTGCAGCCAGCACCAGCCAAACCTGGGATACACAGATCCTTGCACTTAGCAAGCAGCAGAACCTGAGTGGCTGTCACATCTTATCCTACATTTCCTTACACCCTCAGTAGCACTGTGAGTAGTTCCAAGTGGGGGGAAGGGGA
Organism: Pampusana beccarii; assembly: GCA_013399365.1. NCBI lineage: Eukaryota > Metazoa > Chordata > Aves > Columbiformes > Columbidae > Pampusana > Pampusana beccarii. Next base: position 111,719 of record VWYH01003971.1, read on the forward strand.
AGAACTTGATAATTTTTCACATCATTTCCTATCTAGGCTAATATCTCTTGAGAAAATAGTACTTATTCAACACAGTGTTAAGAACCAACGTATGAGGTTTTGTGATACTTATTGCAAGCCTTCCATCCTTTAGCGATGAACATTCGCATCTTCCAACTTCGATTTTGTGACTCACTTCTTGTGCTAAAGAACTGCCCAGGGCAGTTCAGCTCCCGGTGTCTGAAGGAAAGAAGTGCTTATTGCTTAATGCTCAGATATCATTTCACAGAAAGAATAAATTGCTGAAAAGCTACTCAATTCCTCTATCACGTCTAATTTTGTTGTCCATTCTTTTTACATCTCGAAAAAGTCATTTCCATTAGTCCAAATGGATAATCGAACAGGTGTATTACGCAGCTCTCGTGACTAAGACAGAAGCTCATTACATTTGAAGCCATTTTCCTCTCAACATAGAATTCAGTACCAGTTGTCAGAATATTGAAATAAGGCCCATGAACGTCTTTGAAAATAGGCATCAATTGAAAGGAGTGTTTTAAATAGCAGATGAATAATACTCCACCTCCAAGATTTTGAATAGAAAAGCTGTATCTACTTGTGACAGCACCTTTTATTTTAATATTCGCCTTCCTTCTGAAGGAGGATTAGCAGCCCCATGACTGCAGTTCCCGTCACGACAGCGTGTTTTGGGAAGTTGGAAACCGAGAGTTGGTTTAACCCCACCGAAGCATTACAGGGAACTGGAGGATCTTGTTTTCAAACACATGCCTTTCAGTTGCACCAAGACATCCCAGTGAAATACAGATATTCTAGTGATGCTCGAGAAGCCTGGTGTTTCCACCAGCTGGCTAGCAGATTTGTATCAGGAGCTACACTTGATCAACCCCCACACCTCAGTGTATCGGAGCAGGCAGAACCGACACTGTTGGATGCAAATGCTTCCTGAGGGGGAAAGAATCCTGCAAAGGAGTGGGTTTGGAGTTACAGAGCAACGAACTAAATACTGAACGCAAGCTGGGCTCTGGGGGGAATGTCCTGACCATGACAGCGCAGTAATTGGCAAGCTCGGACCCTGGCTTTCTCTGGTCTCAGTCAAAACACAATGCAGCTAAATGACAAGAGCTGTACCCGATTTTTATTGATTCTGCACCAGTTCACCATCGCATCTCTGTGTTCAGATGGCATTTTGACTATGTATTTGATACAACATATACATCGTTGTGATTGATTCTGAGCAGTAAATGGAAAGCTAGAAGGTCACAATGTGACATTCAGCTTTCACTTACTCTTAAGAAGCAGCTGTGAAAATGCATTTGAAGAAAAGATAGCTTAATTTAACAGACACAGCTTTAAGCCAAATGAATATGACAAAAATCACTGAGAAATAGATTCCAATAAGGGGATTACAAATGGCTCTCGACCCCATCTTGAGAGTTCTCTCCATCTCAGTACCGGCTCCACGTGCTCACAGAGGTGATCTGATACACCACTTCGAGGAGGGGACGGCCGTCCTCAGGGTACAGCTTCCACACCAAGCACAACTCAGCTTCACCAGCACACAGCTACTGCTCTGAGGAGGTCTGGGCTTGCTCTGCACACAGAACACACTTGTCTAAGTGGACTCATCTCGCCTCTTGTCTCTCTGCAGTGCAGTTCGGAGGCTTTACCAGGCACCTCGTAAGGGCACATGGGGGAAAAGAGATTAAAACCCTTCCGTGGGAGAGGAAACTCTCGTTAAACAACTCATAAAAATGGACTAAAAAGACACAATACTAGATATGATCACCCAGCTAGATTTAATTATCTGTACTAGTACACACTAACAGTAAGCTGGGCATGCCAATTTCTTATTGACATCTAATCCATCACAAAATAAAAATTCTATGCATAATGTTGAGAACAGCCATATGGTCCTTCCAGTAACTACGAGAATTTCTATACATGGCAAAATCCGTGAATACTTTCTTATAAATTGTGGGACTTTCATTAAAAAAAAAAATTAAAAAAAGCAGAGTTTTGAAAAGCTGGATATCTCCAAATGAAAAGCAGCAAAAAGCTTACACACTTTTCACCCTGGCAGCTGATGCTTTTGCTTTTAGAGCTGCCTCAGACAGAACCAGTGAGACACTCGAGTTATACTGCAATGTGTTCTCTCAGGATTTATTCAAAATTTCCCAAGTATCTCTAGCACATATTTGATATTTCTATGCAAATATATCTTTATTGAGTGCAATAAGATATATGTACAACAGCTTGAGTTTTACACTTGCAAATGCAAGTGTATGTGGATGAGTAAGCACAAGAGACTATAATTAGCCCTGTCACTCCCTGGTGTGTCTTAACAGATTGGTGTAAAATGAGGAGCAGTCCATAGAATTGAATCTTATATAGACTGACTAGCTTTGCAAATAATGAACAGAAAAGAATATTCCACAGATGTAGAATGAAAATTTCCATTTAAACATGCCCAAAGCAATACATTTCCAAGTCAAAATGTAATTATTTGCAGAAAATACCTGCTCCCAAGAAGATATGAGTGTTTTAAATCTGAAGACAAAAAGGACTGCTAATCTGCCTTCACTTCTCTAATAAATAAGTAAATAATTTAAATCTAAAATAATTGTTTTTCAAATAATAGATGAAAATATCCATAAAATTGTCTGAAAAAAGAAAAAAACTACCAGCACACAACAGATTCTGTGAAAGTGTCCTGCAAAAACCTCACACAACCCAAACCTCTGCCCTGTTCCATGACCAGATCGAGCAGACTGTGGTAACAAGTCATTTAAAACAACTGTGTAACGTGCTGTCCTTCGAAACAAAACTGCTGTTAGCCGTATCCAAAACGGGTACTTAGAAATTAAACAGCTTGCCAACTTGTTTTAATGGTCTCCTACTAATCTCTGCTTACGTACCAAGCATCTTAAGTAAGTACACATGGTATCTCCACAAATGACACCAGTAATGGTTGTGAGGTCGTATATCGCCAGTAGGCAACTTTCAAGCAGGAGTACCTCCATTCGTAGACATTTCTCAGCCTTATACACCTCCGTTTGTTGCTGCAAAGTACTTCACAGATCGGAAGGAAGCAAAGAAAAAAGCCAGAGCCTGTGCAGTCTACAGTTTGCTCAATATTGTCAGCAAGAGAGTGGCTTTCTTGGTTTTAATTCTCTAATTTTGCAGATTTGTGCTTCGAACAACAGGACAGCTCCTAAAATCAGTCATTCAGACACTTGAAGTATTTTTATCTCCAGATGTATGCATGCGTGTATTACCCGCTGAAGGGATGAAGCCTTGCAAGTCCACTGAGCTCACTATCTTAGCATCATGCAAATTATTACAAGAATATTTTATTTATGTTTGCCTCTATTGTAAACTCAAATATTCCCAAGAAAGAGTTACAGTTCATTACAATATTCTTCTCTTTTATGTCCTTCCTGAGAAGCCACACTTGTCAACTGAATGCACCACTCTCTGATTTATAGATTTGACTTGTATTACGGGATTACAGAGATATAAGTCCATATTTCAAACACACTACGTAGCCTTCTAAACATTTTTTCATTGAATACTGTTGGCCGATCTCAGGCAAAGTGTCTCTGGCCATTCTGCCACCCTCCATGGCATATTTATTTTGCATAAAAACACCAGCTGTTTGACCCAGAGCAGTAAAGAATACGCTACTGCAAGAGGCAGGAGCAACACACAGCATAAACATAGTCCACTTGGGACTAATCACTGAAGCAAGACGTTTCAATAACGCATTTTTACATTTCAGTATGCTTTGTTTCAGCTGAGCGAGCCATTCTTTTGCTACACCAAAAGAAGTGAATCAGGATGCACATGTGCTTCACTTGAGTCACTCTGTGATGTTCCTGCAGGACCTCTGGGCTCCCTGGCCGCCGAACGCCGTCAGGTCCTCGGGGCTGGGAACTTGCTGCTTGGGCTTCAGGAAACATAGAGCAATCTGAAATAAACTACTAGCAAAGGCCTGACACTGAGGTGACCTCCTTCAGTCTGGGAAAAAACAAAAACCAAAAACACAAAATTTAAAAAAAAACCACAACAAAAAACCCAACAACAACAAAAAAAACACACACACACAAAAAAGGAAAAATAAAAACAACACAACAAGTCCCCCTTAAATTGGAAATCATAGAAAGACTGAAAAACAGGTTATGATAAATTGAGATGGGATCCTTTGAGGAAGTGAACCATTGACCCTGATACAAAACAACACTTCACCAACGGTTAACTTCAAGTACACAAAGTGACCCTACACAGTTCAGCAGAACTATTAAAGAAGTTCTGCTGAACTGTCAGCTGGGGAGAAAGCCTGACTGCTTGCAACTGTTCTCGCAGTTGTGTGCCAATTCTGCAGGTCACCAATGGAGATCCCAAAGCAATACTTCCCCTATACACTGTATATGTTACCATTTTAATGTATTAGTGAGCCAGATGAACCCAAAAACTTGTACACGCATCCTTAAAACCTGCACAATAGAGAACTTTTACTCATCAGCCACATAATTATTTTATATAAAAACAAAAGTATTCATGTAATAGTTTCAAAGTGTCTCTGGGTATCACTCTCTCTCAACTGCAAAACAAGACTGAAATGCATGGGTCACAGACAGCATCAAGACTATTTTTGCAGAGACACAATCACATATTCCTTACAACTGTCTAAGTTCGTTTTGCCCCTCTAATCATAATAAATATTTTCAAGCATGTAGCACAACAGTGTATTTTATTTTCACGTCTTCGATGAGTAATCTTGATCTCTGAACAGGTTAGAAGGGAAGTCTCTACCCCCTGTGCCATCAGCATCATCTCCAAGGGATGAGCTTTTTTGCATAGAAATCTTAGTAACCCATGTTTCATTTTACTGCAGGGACAACATACACTAAACAATAACTCATCAGTTCCAATATTCCTTCACTTTCCCATTAATGAGGGAAATAAAGAACAAAAAATGAAATGTAAAGAAGGAAACAGACTCACAACAAAATGCAGGGGGAAGCAGCAATGTAATATAGAGAGGGAAACAGACTAGGAAAACAAATATTTTGAGTGACAAGGTAATTATATCTGAGGTTAACAGCTCCCCCCTCAGCATTAAAAATCTAACTATAACGAAATCTTCTATATACCCAGCCTGGTTATCAGAGTATAATACATTTCAGCACATATTCAGCTGCTGAATCAGTATGTTTGAGCATCAGCTAATAATCTCTCAAAAAAATATGGTACCTTGTGTTCGATATTCATTCATAAAGTCCAGATCAACAGAGAACATACTTGAAATTGCAGCCAGTCCTGAACAAACAGATACTAAGAAGCAGATTTTTTTTTCCGGGTTGACTGCATCTGGCTAATGTAGTCTGCCTTCTCTCACAGCACTAATTGACTGCAAATTTTATTATAAAAAGTATTCTAAATCAACAAACAAGAAACAAGAAACTCACTTTGCAATTCTACTTTTATTCCATGTTTCCTTATGTGTAGTCTTTCAGTAGTAAACACACAGATCCAAGCTGTTCAGCTCTGATTAGCTCTTGTAATAGTCTCAGTATGGCAGTTCTACATACCTTTTCCCAAAAGCTCAGCAGATTCTCTATCAAGGTGTCCATCTGTACTGACATCGAGATTAAGCGTTCCTAATCCACTTCTGAATTTTTTAACTCATACGAAGCTGCTCTTATTACTTTACCCTAATAATGTTTTGGGCAATAGAGGCAGCCACAGCCCTCCATCTCCCCATGGTGATGCCCCAGCCCTCACGTAACACCTCTGCATTGCAAGCATCTCATTGGTATAGATGAAGCGATGCAACATTCGCTCTATCAGCTGAGACCACTGAACCTTAAAGGCCACTATCTTTCTTTTTACAAAGATAATTCGCCTGCAAGAAAACCTTTTTATCCCTTTAATACCCCTAGCTCTTCAGCTGTTCTAAAGTGAGCAGCGGAGGGAAGAGGCACCACAGGTCCCTACAGCAATCAGCTTACAGAGCAAAGCGTGATAACCTTCATCTTAGATGCATAACTACTAGGGCTGCTATGGGTTATTAAATGATCCGGCCCTGTTAGAATCCAGCTCCAATATTTAACTCTGTGACCTCCAGCAGGCAGTCTGCTGGGCCATTTCCTGACACAACACACGCCACAATTGCAATTGCAGAAATCGCTTGGCTATACAGCTCTTACATTCAATGGTTCCACAAAGATTGTTCCAATACAGACAAAAACCACCCCTCTCAGCATTATCCTGATAGAAACAGCCAGATGGCTAGAAAAAATGGGCTGTTCCTATCACTCGTCTTTCTATATTCATTCAAGTTCGATCATTTAACATGGATTTCAACATCCTTAATAAAGCCAAACATCTTCCAGGTCAATGGTTTCTAGTCTTTTTCTTTTATTCAGCTAATTGGATGATAATCTGTTTGGATACAAACACAGAGTAACCCTGCTGTCCTTGGCAGTCACGGCAGGCTCAGGCCAGCTTAAATCGGAGAGCAACATTTTACCCATTGGGAGTCCGCACTACCTGAGGTGTTCCCAGTGACCCCGACTGACCGGTGACAGACACCATAAACACTGGAAAGCTAACTTGATTTGCACATGCAATAGCCCAAGCATGTTTTGGGAGATCTCTAATACTCCACTATTCCGGAATATATTTTTTAGGCTGCACAGATGTGTTAACTTCTGAAAAGCTGCTAGGGCTACCCTTCATACTAGTACTTCGACAATTTTCTAAAAGACTGTACAAACAAATCAGACCTGATATTGAAATGATTAAAAACTTCAGGCTTGTAATTAAGAGATCCTAACACTATGTCACTTTTTTTAGTTCACAGGTAATAAGGAAATTCAGCTTTCTTAATAAGCAGCAATCAGGACCTCACATTTTCAAAACAATTTCAGACTTCCTGCTCTGATCACAGAATTCACCATTCCTGCAAGATCTAAGCTGCCAAGAAAAGATAAAATCCTACATTTCCAAGCTAAGTTTCTCAGTATGAGGAGATAGGAAACAAAGCAGAGTTTTTTCACTGTATAAAGAAAAGACTAAAAATAAGTGTATATGTGATACTGAATTGCTAGTATTCATATAAACAAGGCGTTAACTTAGCTTTGATTTTTTTTTAGTTCATCTGCAAAATGGGAAAATGCCAACTTCATTACATTCCTCAAGATCACTATTTGAAAGGTACCACACAAATGCTAATCACTCCTAGTTTGAGGCATATCAAGAGCATATAGCTATATTAGCTTTTTCCAGTGAAAACCTCAAGGAACCTAGAAGTATATAGGAGGTAAAAACGTCATGGTGTGTTGTCAGAGGAGAGAACTGTTAAATACACAGGGCAGACTCCCCGAAGTAAGAACTACCAAGAGGGGAAGACGCTGCAAGGCAGCTGGCCCGTCTGACAATAGTCTCCGGGAACTAAGGAGGCGTCCCAACACGCACCCTGCTCTCCTGGCCTGGCTGGCCCCACTGCTCCCATTCCCATTCTGCACTCCGCAGCTTTTTCAACCTCAGGAAACAATTAATATTTGTAAAGCGCTTTTGGAAAGGTCAAGCACTGTGTTAGTACTAAATGTCATTGGTATGAAAGGGAGATAGAAAAGGTTTTAAAGTAGTTGAAAAATATATGGTATTAATTTCAAAAAGCATTGTATATTCTTATAGCAGAACAGATATTTGTTCTTAAGTTTTAATCCATCTTACTTTTACTCATAGCCCAGTTCACAAGGAGTTGGTTTTTTTTTTTTTAAATCATTGAAGTTTAAACCAATATTTAAGATTATCACTGCTGTGGAAATCTCTTAAAAAAACGTTAGTCAAACAGAACACACAACAATTTTCACTAGGCAGTAGCAAACACCTTTATCATAGAAATCATGTATGCAAAAGAACTGAAGTTTACGTAAATATGTATGTTTTACAGAGCATATATGCACAAACACGGTATGCATTACATTTGCTCAGAATCTTTTCCAGAAAACGAGAAGCAAGTCAATGTTCACTGTCAGACTGCCCGTTCATTAATAACACTGGTGCTGCTGTCTTTTCTCCAAAATCCGATCCTGGTGCACAGCCAAGCAGGTTCCTCCGAAAGAGCGGCAGCTGCCCAGCTGTCCTGCGGCCACAGGAGCACCAGGCCAGGCCAGGCGTGCTGTCGGCACCCTCTGACACACGACCCACAGAGGCACCCACAAAACGTCACTCTGTCCTTGGCACCAGATTTCTGCACTCCCTCCTCCCAGGCCCTTAGCGCTGCCCCTCGACCTGCACCACTCACTGGCCACGCGCTTCCGTGAGGGCACACTTCCACTGCCGATGCGGGCACCGAGTCCTGAGAATCCCTTTGATCTTTTGCTATAACCCAAACTGGAACATGGTATTGATGCATTTGACAAAAACCATCGCAGGAGTTTGTCTGCTACACCTGACTGGGCACAAACAAGGGCAGCCGGTAGAACAGGGCACCCTCATCCAAATCCTTCAGGCATCACAACACAACCAGCCTCTCAGGCAGCGACCAGTGCTCCCACTGCAGCCTGTTCTGTGGCACCGCATCCCAGCAGTCGTGGCTGAGGCACAAAGCACAGCCTTTCAACACACCCTTTACCTGCAGTACATTAGATAGCGAAGGTTCAGCTTCTCCACAGATGCAATATTTTGTGGTTTCATTTTTGTCATATTTCATTAGCATGGATTTTCACGTGATTAAGTATTAAATAACATTTTTAATAAAGAAACAAACGTGAGAGGATGGAGAGTTTTATGCCTCAAAGTCATTAAAATATTAAACTTCCCACTACGTCATTAGCTGTGCATGTCTGCTGAGTCTTTAATCATATGTTGAAGAACAAGAAATCACAGACGTGCAAACCACATGAAAGAAATGGCATCAATCCAAAAGGAAATAATTTATCATCCTAAACTATATAACTCAGTAGTAGTTTAATTATAGCTTGCCTAATTATGCCTTATGACACTAGTCTGCGATACTGTAGTATAAAGTCAACTCTCACACGCACAAAATCTGTATAAAAAAGCGTTATGCCTGTCCTATACACAAGAACATCAGAAGTTCATAGTCAGCAAAGAAACACGCCATATGTCATCCATACGCTTCACCTCACGAAATGCTACCACGACAATCTTGTGAGGAATCCAGCTGCAGCAAAGTGACGGACAACATACAGTACACCTCAACTACCTACGAACACTTCCACTTTGTTTTCCTCTCAAAATGTTTATGTGCTTGAATATAACTCTTGGCTTGAAGATTTTCTGGGGGAAGCACTGTTTCCAAGAAAGAAAAAATATCGCACACTACATTACTAAAAATACAAAGCACTGTATTGTGAGAGAATCACAGTGGAAATAAATGAAACCTGGTCAAATTATGGTCTTTGTACAGAACAACTCAGACAAAAGAGTAGTAAAGGTCACTCTTCCTCTCTGTGGGTTCAAATGTATGGGTAAAGTATTTAGATAACCACTAGAGTCCGAGAAAATGTCATTATGGCAATGTGTTCCTAACGGTTTCACGCCATGTAACGCGTGCATAAAGCATCTTATAAAACTCCAGGTCAGCATTTAACCACATAGAAATACTAGAGCAATATACTAAGATGCAAGAAAGCAAAAATATTTCCCCCTTTAATCTCCAGACGATGATGGACTTTATCAAACAGATGCCACCCATCTTTCATTTCAGTTAGCTGAAAGAACAAATTAGATGCACATTTTCATACTGAAAATGTGAATTCAATGCAAAGCTTTGTTTAACAACAGGCTTGTAGAGCAAAGCCTAAGCAGAGTTAAGCCGTGGTCTCTGAGCGCTCCTCCTGGCACAGGCTCCTGTAGGCCAGGGAGTGACGGGGACCGCGTGCATCCTCGGATGGAAAAGGCAGAAGGGCAACAGATAGCAAGGAAAGCGGCCGCAGCGGTAGCTGGGAGGTGGGGAGGAAGAAACACAAGTTTCCAGTTGGCAAAGTCAATAATCCCTCAGCTTCTGAATTAGAAAAATGCCTGATTTTTTTTCATTCAGCATTCTCAAAAAAAAAGCCTCAATACTTTAAGTGTAGCCTTGCAAAACAGAATTGCAAGCATTTAGAAAACCCGGTTACGCTAGCGGGAGGCTGCCATGAGAGAGCTCTGAGCGCTGGCGAGCCATGTGGACCATCCAGAGGATGGCCTGCGGGCCATAGCGGGAACGTGGGACACTTCATCTGGCCCATCACCTGGAGGAGTCGCAGAACAGCTGCTCAAGCAGCGACCACGGCCCCAGCAGCTGCACAGCCCGTGAGCGCGCCCCGGCATACCGCATCAACTTCTGCAGCAGCCCGGGGGGCGACGTGTGCTGCCAAGGATGGAAGGAAGCGCTTTTCAGGTCCTCGATCCCCCTTTTCACCCCAAAAGCTTGAGCCACCCTAGCCCTTAGGCCACATCAAAATAGTTCCTCTAGGATGGCTTCATTAAGGGCAAATCATGCTTGACAAAACCAGTGAGTTTCTACAACAGGGTTACAGCGTTGGCGGGTAAGGGAAGAGCAACTGGTATCTCCTACATGGACTTGTGCGAAGCATTTGACAGTGTCCCACATCACATTGTTGTTTCTAAATTGGAGAGACACAGATTCAATGGATGGGCCATCCCATGGATAAGGCATTGGCTGGACGGTCACGCTCAAAGGGTTGCGGGCAACAGCTTGATGTCCCAGTGGAGGCCAGTGACAAGTGGCATTGCTCAGGGTCGGTATGGGGAGCGGTGCTGTTTAACATCTCCATCAGCGACACGGACAGTGGGATTAAGTTGCACACTGAGCAAGTTTGCAAAAGCACCGTGCTGTGGAGGGGAGGGATGCCATCCAGAGGGACCTGAACAGGCTTGAGAGGTGGGCCTGTGAACATCATGAAACAGACTCTAAGCCAAATCCAATTCAATATACAGGCTTACAGAAAACAGCCTTCTGTGAGAAAGTGAACTGCATCCATATTTATTTTGTTAAGTCCCATGGAAACCAATTAAATTAATTAACCTCTCTCCATCAACTTTCTTATTAAGTCTGTCCTAGTGCATGACAACATTCAGATCGAAGAGGCTAGATCATTTTCCTGCTCTAAGCTGTAAAAAAAAAATTAATGGACAGAGTAATCAGCATGAGTAGTGAAAAATGCTTCCATATTAATAATTTTTTACTGTTAAACAGAAGATACCTTGACTGTGGACTCTTAAAAACAATCACTTCTTTAATCCATCCATCACAGGGTCTGAAAATAAAATTTACCATGGGAAAGTGTGCATCCGAGGAATAACTGCATTATTCTCAGATTTTAGGGACAGAGCAACCAAGATGAGCATAGCTTCAGACCCCCTATATAACAGTCTATACAAATTAGTTCCTTCATATTCAGATTCCAGATTTTATAGACGCTCTTTTGTACTTCCAACTGCTATAACTAAACACCACCCTATTTCACTAAGTGTCCTCTTACCTTCACTTGCATTTCCGTATTTCTATCTATCTAGTTCCTTTTTTTTTATTTTCCTGTTAACTCAAACAAGCAGACCTTGTTTAACCCCTCAGGGTAAAACACTTTCCAATTCTTAAATCGGCTTCCATCACTTTCTTTAAACTATCCACAAGCTGACATCATATTTTTCAATGTAAGACACCAAATTGACTCATTCCAGCGCGCAGTCTTACTAAGGACACTTCCAGCAGGGAAAACACCTCCTTTAGTTGTGTCCGGTACTCCCCAGAGCAAAGACATGTTGTAGCCTCATCCCCTGCAGGAAATGGGGATGGGTTACACACTACTTCTGTAAGCCACTGGTTTTATAATGTAGTTTAAGGGTGACCTAAATCTTTGCTTCCCATTCATGCAATGTTTCATTCAGCTTATTAAAATGAATCCTGTACAAGTGAGTTCATCTTATTATGCAGTGCGGATCACTCTTTGAAATTGAATTCCTGTTATTATGTATACATTAACAATATTTTTGTTCATCTAGAATCTGAAAGTTTACGAACCGATTTTTGAAAACAAGTGATGCTAGTCATGGCCACAGTGCTTTTCACACCATTACCTGCTAAGGGATCAAACTGTGACACACGGGTGCTATGTAAGAAAGGGGAGATCAGATTTAAAACACAAATACCTCAGAGTGAAGATTTTTTCTTCCTGTGAATAGAGCTGAGAGGCTAAAATACCATTAGCTGTAAGAAATCTCATGTTCATGTGAAGTCATGTTACAGAATCTGAAATTAATTCGTCTGCCTATAAATTGTTGCCATCATTTGAAACATGGACAACAAGATCTGTCTTGTTTGGCCACTTGTGACAGCGGATTATCAAAGTTCAACACTCAAAACGAAGCTCAGCAGCATGCCCCTAGCTCACGGAATGAGACTGCCAGCTCATGCAATGTGCATTATCCTGGGCACTGCACACATAACCAGCTCCCACAAAGACTTCCAGGTCTCACTTCGCACAGCTGTAAACACTGTTTATGTGAGGATGCTCTGGGAGTGCAGGCACGGCCCAGGTGTGGGCACAAATGCACCCAGACTGCACACCTGCCTCAGGCACAGCCGACATCCAGCGTCCCGCACGAACACAGACACTGCCGCTCAAAAACAGGGGATTTCACTTCCAGCTTGGTCTGCATTCCCTTCAAAACATACGGACTTTTAACCTTCACCACGTACTTTTGCAAGAAATTAAAAGTTTACTTACTCATTGCACAAAGAGCATGTTAGAAAATATATATTTTTTTAAAACCAGTTACACTTAATTTCATTAGTCACACCCTATGACAATCAATAAACACAGATGACACATTTTAAGCATACGAAATGACTTACCAATATGATTTTTGACTGCATTTTTCACATCACAGCTGATCTAGAGAATGTATACATGGGGTAGGCAAAAATCCTTTAAGCCAAAAATCATTAAAACTTGATAATTCCATTTTCTGAGAGCACTCATCCCTTCCATCAAGTTGTGTGAATAATTCAAATTAAGTACAGCCTTATCTCTTAAATCCACTACCCGATTTTAAGGAATTTCCAATATGAGATTTAAAATCTTTTAGGTACCTATGCCTTACTGCACCCAAGCAGCAACATCACCAAATTCATGTCGTGATCTAATACTTCATTCCAATACAGCCTAAGGGGGGGAAATAACAGCATACTTGAAACGTATATCATGAACCGAAAGGATTAGAAAGAAAAATCCAAAGAAGCGAGAGTTGCTGAAACGGTGTATTAAATTGACTTTAAATATTTAAAATATTTGAAATATTTTAATAAATTATTCATAGAATACTTAAAAATACAGGGATTAGTTCTCAGATTTTCTATCTGTAGATTATTTTCTTGCTCTCCATCACCCGCCTGGTCTGTGCTTTCTAGGGAAGAGTGCCGAAACCACAGTAACAGCCTGAATTACTTACGGATTTAGGGAGAGATTAACCCAGCTTTTCAGTAATGATAGCATTTTCTCAAAAGCCCGCGGAGGTCATGACTAGCTTTAATGACATATTGTTTATTACACTCAGGACACCGCCAAAGTGTGATTTAGATGAATGAGGTACGTCAGCACAGAAAACACGGTTGGGAATCACACACCTCACTTCAGAAGACGGCAGCCTGTTCCTCCACAGCAATCACAAGTTATCATATCCCTTCCAACTCCACCAACCCCTGCACACCACAAAGCAGGCCAGGCCCTGCCAGAAAGCTGTTGTCTTGCTGGAAGGGTGTGCCATTCCCCCACCCCGTGCTTTCAAACCCAGCAACATCTCCCCAACATTCAGAAACAGTGAAGTGTCAGATACGGCTCAAGGCTGAGCTCATTTCACTCCAGAAAGCTGGCTAAGGGTACAGCCGTTTACACGGTATGGTACGGTACGGATTTGGAGAGGCGGTCGGCTAACACGGGTACAACCAGCCCTCGAGCACTAAGATCCCAAGGATGAACGAGCTGGAAATCAAGTAGTTCCTCTTGCTGGAATAGACCTAGGAGACCAGTTCCTCGTGAAAACTTCACTGTGCAAGCTGTTGTTTGCTGGGCTGAGCAACCAAAGCAAAGGATCTGAGGATCTGCACCGCTCTACTGAAACAGGAGACCCACACGCTGCTCCGTTTGAGCAGACAAAGCCCAAAAGACAGAAGGTAAAAACAGCACAAAAGGCTGCAATACACAGGGAGCCTGTCAAGCTGCTCACAATACATCCTTACGGCGAACGAAGGGTAAGCACCAGGACAGATGGCAGAAACTTTTAAAGCCTACCGGTGGCTTGGTTTTTTTCTTCCTTCTGTAATCAGACGTAGCTGTAGAGATTAGCACAACATGGTAAACAGTTTGAGAATTACACTGAAATTCTTCTCTGTATATATCTACTCCTCAACAAAAAAAAATAAACAAATACGAAATATACTCTGTTTCATCTCCAGCCAGGGTATGATTTAAATTTCCATCAAATCTGACTTCTCTAGCAAATGCCACTCAGTAGGAAAAGCCTCAGGGCACTAAACAGCCCAAGCGAGGCACACAACCATCCACGCTAGCACAGCGCAGTCTCCCTGGGTCTTCAATTGACTCTGAAAACATTGCACCCTTTAGAAGATTCTCCCCAGAACGACATGACCTAGCATTCGTTACAGGAAAAACACCTGTTCGTTTTTCATGTATTGATTAACTAATGGTAAAAACCTAGTTAACAGAAGGAAAAAGAAGAAAAAGAAAAAAAAAAAACAACCAACACTCATGGCAAAATATCTGGCATCTTTCCCTTAATACCACTGATGTATGTATAATATTACTTTAATCAGTTATATTGACTTCACTAGGAGAATACTTTCAGTAAGGACTGTAGTACAGGGAATAAAGAGAATTACATTTTGTTCATAATACCTTTTGACTTGGGAATCCTGAAGACATCTAAGCAGCATATTCTGGTTAATTTACTTTGATATGTGAAGATTAACTCCAGGGAAATAAAAATAATATATTCAAGGATTCTTCCCACCACCCCTGTAATTGTTTCTATTGTCAGAGTTTCATTAAATCCTTTTGGTAAAACCCTAAGTATTATAGGTCTGCAGTACTCAAGATAATGAAGTAGCCCATGAAACAACTTGCCTGAATAACAATCATTCATAATTGATAAATTACAAAAGGTCTTGCTAATACACATATGCAGTAACCAGGGTGCAAGTGAAGAGCAACATGAACGAGGCAAAACTACCCCAGCGCCAAAGCAAGACTCCCAGCTGTAAAAGACACTCGACCCTTGGGTCACTTCGTTGTACCCTGCATGCCAATTTATCTCAGCTGCAATTTTCATTCCAATAAACAGGTGCATTTCCTGCACACAAGCTCAGCAAATCATTTACAGGAACACAGCAACGCACACCCGTCCGACAGAGCAAACCAACCTCGTTTATATAAACACGCGCTTGAATTATCACTACCGTGCCCTGCCCAAACTGTTTTCCAAAATAAATAACCACACAAGGAGGTTTCTGCTGTTGTTACTGTGCCAAGCACTCACAACATATCATTATTTTTCATGGTCACTCTCTTCAATTTTTATTCTGTATGTTGTCTACCATAAACTGTGATCATCTACAGCTCAGAAACATAACATGCTTTCTAAATCTTAGCACAGGCTGAAGTACTGAAACTTACTGTTCCATATGTCTGTTAAGCTGCTCTTGACACAAAGACTCCCTTGATTTATTTCTAAGCTCATTTTCTACCACAGCAACAAACCACTTAAAACGCTTTGGTAGGATTGCACATTATTTGAATACAAATATTTAGATTTTGCATTCACTCCTAATTGGTGTTTTGCTATTGCACAGAACAACAGATGCCTCTACCTGAAGTTTCCTCCTGCTTCTTTTAACACACCTCCTTAAACCAAAGCTACCAGAAAGATGTTGAATGGCAAGAAGAGCGTAGTTTCCCAGTTTCCCATCTTCAGCTGGGTATCTGTAACTGGCCTCTTGCCTTGAGTTATTTATACTATATGGCCAGCCCCATACACAGTACACTATGTTGGCATAGTTTCTGTTCTACCAAGTACTTATGTGCATTAGTTCAAAGAAAACCCAATTAATCCGCACCCTCTCGACCGCTGGGTTTGTTTGGGCTTTCCCCGTCCTTTTCTGACAACACACAACAAAAATAAGTCGAGTCTGGCCTTCTTGATTGTGTTGACAAGTTTGCTGAACATCCATGAAAACCGACTAATGTGAAAACAGACTAACTTAAAAACACAATACCTGTTAACCTTCTCAGTCAAAAGCTGAGTTTAACAAAAGCTTCATACCTGCAACATAATTCCTTTAGGACTTCAGGGAGGTAAGTATTAAAACCAAATCTTCAAGTTGTGTAAACAGATCCAGCATACGGGCTTAAACAAATCAATTTGCATCAGGCAGGCATCAGTCCAACACCCCGAACAAGTGCTACACCCTGCGCTTTTTGAAAAGGCAATATAAAAATAACCCAGGGGGAGGGAGGAAGACCACTACAAAAAAAAATCATAATAATAACTTTAAAAAAAAAAAAAATCAAGCTTAGGAAAGCCACTGAGGCTTTTTTCTCACATATCATTATAAGCACCAGATCTAACAAGGCGTAGTTCCCTACAGATTTGCATGCTGTGGTTAGTTCATCTTAATGTCTAAGAAGCTCCCAGCAGCCAGGGCACATCCAAGACTCCTCTCAGGTTGACTGATACCGATCACAACAGAATGAGCTCACCAAGCAGCTTTTCTCTCCACCAGAGAACTTGCATGAGTCTCTCTCTCTCTCTCTCTCTCCTCCAACTTCTCAAGACTTCATAATACTTTATGTTTTAAGACTGCTGTTCTTTCGTCAAATAATGCTGGAAGGAACCAACAAGTTCAAAAATAACTGGTGCAGATTAATATACAAACAATACACCAGGACAGTAGGATAGCCAGTATTGTTTCCATAGAAAATGAGGACAAGCTATTTTCACCCTCTTGTGTTTTCACTTATCCTTTGATGAAATTTTCCCAAAGGTTTGCAGGCTTCCTTTTTGATTCCCAGGACAGAACAGCAGTTTCAAGAGGAACGAAGAGAACCAACAATATATGAAGGGAGAGGCGCTAAGGGCACTGCAGTTCAAAAGCTATTGCAGCGCCTGACGCTGAGCCCACGGGCAGTCCGGCTCAGCTCCAAGCCATAGGTGTGTTCGGCTCCACGGAAGGAAGCAGCACTAGAACACTACCTGAGGATCCAGACCCACTACTGTACATTTGTAAACAGCTTTTAACTCCTTCCTTAGTCATCACTAAAAAAATCTCCATAGATTTCATATACTTACTTGTTTTACTATCTAAATTAGAAAGAAATAGTGGTTTCTGAAAATCGGTAACAAAAACCTGGGCAGCAAAAGGAGTTCAAACTCTTTTTTTTCCTTCCTTTTCTAACGAGGGGATTGATCCATCTTCACCATCCTTTCAAGCCTGCCTCAAATCTTGGACTTGAAATAGTTGTTCAGTTCCTCACAGCTCCTCACCAACAGCTCTCATGCCTTTCTCAAGCTGTTCTGTGTCATGTCAAGTCTTGTTTTATTTTAACTATACAAACTCTTTATGACAAGGACTTAGTCTATATTTAGAAAACGCTGCATAAGGATACAGTACTGTGTAAATGTTTTACGATTTCTCTGGTGTTCAACATTTTGGAAGTCATATGCAAACTATGAGAAATAAAGAATCATTAGTGTGAGTAGAAGATTGCCTCCTTGATGCATAATTTTTTCCTTTGACTATTTTCAAAGCTTACGGAATCACAGTAAAATAGCTACACTGTTGGATCGCAGTCAAATTCAAATAAGTATGAGCAGACAGAAACTCGAAAATTCTCACTCTTTTTCAATAGTAACTTCTTGCTTACCTTCTTCAACGAATGCTATCATCCTAAAGCCCTCTCACACTAAGGCTACAAATAATGTGTGTATTGTTAATACACAGCTTTCACAAACATCTTGCTCACAACACATTAAACTCCTTAAAACCTGGATAAGTAGTATTTTTTTTTAATTTTCTCTCAGTTATTACATGTTCAGATATCTGAAAGTACATTTCAAAACCTGTGAACATACATTTGGATTTTACTACACTAGAGCAAGTAAATGAAAGAAATCCTTTTCTTCTGAAGCATTCGCTATTCCACATCTAGAACAGAGTGTAACTTGCAACTGCAAGCACCACAGCTTACCCTCTTTGGCAAAGAAGGTTTGTACTATATATATATATATATGTACACATGCATGCAGTATTTACCCCAGAAAATTGATTCCTATGGTGACCAGGGAATATTACATACCTCTACAAGCAACTCACAGGATGGGTTAGCTAAAAACTTTATTCAAGTTTTATTAATGCCCTAGTCTTCATCTGCTAACACTCTTAAACTGAACTATTCCAGGTATAAATGCTATGTGCCTCTTGACAAAGAAGATTCAGATGCATAATCAAGTTATTAGGCCCTTAGCTATGCCACATAAGGTGCTGTTCGCCTGCTCTTAGCTCATGTCAAACACTCAATGAAAGAAGTTCAAACTAACTTTTCTGTACGATAAAATACACACAAGCATAGCAGAGCTGCAGATCTGACAGTCTAAACCAGCCTTGTAGCTTCTGCTTCCCACGTCTGCCTGTTAAAAATTTACTCTGTAACAAACCCCATCATTACCAGACAATTGTATATTGCTTCCTTATTAAGGGCCATGAGCAAGCACCAAAGACTGGTGTGAAATTTGCCGACACCCTGCCACAGACAATCAGCCACCAAAAACATATTTGTCCAAGATCAGGATCTTAAGATAGGGCTTAGAGAGGATAGAGATTACCTGGTGGCTAACGTGACTAATCCCTGAACTGCTTCCAACAGCCCTTCTGTGGTCAACGGAGCAGAGGCACAGAGCTGGGAGAACCTAACAGCCCATTCTTGTTTTATTCTCCACCAGCTCTCCTCTACGTCTTTTATTTTCCCCTCATCTCAGCAGATGCCCCAGAGTTCACTGGCTATAAAATAGATTAGCAAATAAAAAGAAGCCATTCGTGCTGTCAACTTTTAACAGCTGAAAGACTAATTTCTCTACATTCTTTTTACCTTCTCCTCGTCTACTCCACATGCACATTTTGCACAGCTCTCTTCTCAACTTCATTTTGAAACGGAGTTTTTCCAAATCGTAGATTCTTCCTCCTACTTTCCCATTATCCATCAACTTCTGAATATTTAAAATCCAGGTAACTATTATAACATCCCTGATCTTTTTAACCTCTGCTCTAGCTGGACTTGGTAAAAACTCTAAATGCCTTGTTTTCTACCTGATATGGTGCCCTTGCATAATTGCCATTAATATAGAATAGGTGCCTATAGGTACAGAACAGTTTCTTTTCAGACACACCGAACTTGGCATCAACTGTATTTGCAGTGTCCTGACCATTCTGGAATTCCTATTCCTACTCTTCTGGACTCCCAACTCATCATAAGAAACATTTTTATAACCTAATTTTTAGAAGTACTAAGAATTCAATCATGTAACAAAAAACATCAAAACCAGGACATGCATGGTAAGTTTTGAAAAACCAGTCCTTCACAAAAATAAATGCTGTACAAAGCCAACTAACAGACACTAAAATACTATTTCAGGGTATAATCAAGGCCTCATTAAAATCAGTAGCAGTTTTGCCACTGGCTAACACGGCTAACATTTCTCACGGAGCTTATAGCTACTGTATTTAAAAAACAGGTCCAAAACACTAACAAATGAGGATGCTGGAGTCTTCTACCCACAGCATAGTCACTGCACTAACTATAGTTACAAAACACTAGAGAATTCACACAAAACAAAACCACATCATTTTACGCCTCACAGTGAGGGCAGGTCCTGTCATCACCTCTGAACCTGAAAGAACTTACAGCAACTTGGAGCATCACTTCACTTTAAATAAGTATGGATATAGCCTAATGCCATTTTCTGACTGTCACCTCTCTTCATCAACATATAGAGAAAAAAAAATTATTGTATCATTGGAAGAATCTGTTTACCAAGGCAGTTTATTAATATTTCTGAATACTGAAAGTGAAATTAGCTTGTTAGCACTTTTATCCTTACAATATATAGATTAAGTTCTTATTTAAAGCTTCTGTGTTAACAGCAGCATAAATACTATTTTTCTTGCACAGACTGAAGTAGCAAGTACGGTGACAATTAATAAAGAAAATGAAAGGCAATCTTAATTCTTGCCAGGACTGTCATTCTATTGCCATTTTACCTGAGCCATAACACGTTCAGTTAGTCATCAAGAATTCAGCCTGCAGATTTTGAAGCTATAAAACCTGTTAAAACAGTCACCAAAGCTCTCATTCAACTAAGCAGCCGTTCTGCCACTGGCTTAAATAGCCAAAACTTCCCTGAGAACCGATAGCAAAACTTTTCCCCTCTCCTCACCAGTCATACACCAAAAAATGAAAAGAAGGAGCAGGAAAGAGGCCCAAAACCAAAAACAACAGAAGTAAAAACAGAGACAAAGAAAGCCAGAGCTGGAAATGCACTAGAATCAATGTATTTTCACAACGATTTGCACCACCAAAACGTATAAGCAAAGAGTATCTTTCAAGCTTCCCAGCATCTGTCACAATTGGTTCTTCACACTGGAAGGAGCTGTGACCCTCAGAGCGTTACTGACTGAGCTGGAGCTCAAATTCCTGATATGCTAGAGCATTATAAAAATTTAAGTGGTATTTTCTTAAATAATGTAAAAGTGTCGTTACATTCTAGGAGTGCTGACCTGCTTTCTCTCAAACTCAACAACAAAATGAAATCCAGGAAAAGCTGCTTCTCCTAGACTGAAAAAATATTTTTCTAGTAATTCATCTCTACAGAGAAAATGCTGCATAACTTTAGACCCAAATCCTGCGGCAGGATCTGTAAGTAGCTTCCACATCTATTCCAAATTATATTAAAAAAAAAACCTATAGCAATACAGCTAATTGATTCAGATAAGACTGTGGGATTTCCACTTCAAATATCTTTATCATAAATCTTCTGTGTGACTTCAATGCAACCACTGCTTCAAATTCCCATTGATGAAGAAAATAGTTACACACTTATATCTCAAAACTCATAGCTGCTTTTGTAGCAATAGCCAAGGCAAAAAATAGTACCATCTGTAGTCAACTTGGAACATTTGGATATGGAAAGTTTCTGGAGCACCTTTTAAGATTAGGTTACAACACTACTGATACAAAAATATCATCTTTCAGATCTTGTAATAAGGGTTGTTTCAAAAAGACAGACACAACTTCAAAGTAATTTCAGTTTGAAGTTGGGTGCGCCTTTTTGAAACACCCTGCACCCCTCAATGGTGTATTTCGGGTGGGGGTTGTGGGGCTTTTTTTGTTTGGTTGGTTTTTAAACCGTTTTTGTGCAGAATTACGAAACACATGCAACAGAGTACAGCACATATTTTTTAAAATTCTTGCTTTTTCTACATCCGGGATTTTTCTGCTTTTACTTATTGCTTTCCTGCGGTTCCTTTTCCCTTATGCTCTTGTTGTATTGCACAGGACAAATCACATTCCAGGTAAAAGCAGGAGCCTCTGTAGGAAGCGTTTACTTTTTGTTGCCATACAATGGAGAAATGACACTAGAGTTTTCAGAGAGAGTATTCGAGTTTACATTATCTAAGCGATACATTCTGTTGCGTAGTGCCGCGAGAACACGGCGACAAGCAGTAAGTACAAATAACCACATTTAACTAGGGAACAGCTATACAGGTTTAATACAATTGCATATAAAATATATTGCTGTATCTTCATAATCTGGAAGTTATGGGCCCTCAGTGAAGCATAAGCATGTACACCAAATATTACAAGTACAAATCACATGACATATTTTAAGAGCTTCCAAGTTCTGTATTTTACATGCCATCTCACACAGGCAGCACATTCAATAGCTAAAGTCTAATACAAACACATATTTACTTTATCAAAGTAACTCAGTTTACTATCATTGCAGAAAACTGCCAAATAAATGCAATAATGGGAGAAAGACCTGATGAAGCCGTATAGTTATTTCTCAGGAAACAAACCCAACCTCTACTTGCCGTTATTTACGCACACGTTTCTTTCCCACCCCAGGCCCCATGACAAGCCCCTCCAGATGCAGCAAAACTACTCACAAGGAGAAGATGCAAGACATTGAATCTTGTAATAAGCAGTATATTTTGCAAGACAGAGGATACAGTTCAGTTCTTCCCCCTAGCAAGCTGGTATTTATTCCAAAATTAAAGTATGCACTGTTTATTAAGTATTTTACTTCAACTGCCTATCATATTTCCTTTCCATTAATACTTTAACTAACACACAAATACTATTTCATCTCATGCTTTACTTGTATTAATCAACCTCAGAAACACAACTGTGCACCTTTCATTTCTTACCTTGCCTCAAAGGCCTGTAATACCTGGTAAATACACAGCCCCCTTGTATCAGGACACGTCCAGAAGTGCAGTGAAAACAATCCAGAATTAAAACTCTATGAAAAAGTCCTATGCCCAGAATGTGCAGATTTTTACGTTCTTCAAAATCTACTATTAAGTTTATTTTGACAAAATACTTTTCTCAGTGACTTATATCTGTGTAATTCACATTAAAAACATACATCGACCTTATGCAAGTCTGGCCTTCCAACTACTCCAGATGGTTTAATCCAACAAAGCCATAGTATCTTCCACGAACCTTCACGGAAGAGTAAGAATTTGTCCACACTGAACAACATCTCTACATCTCTTGCAATTTACGAAACACTCCATCTAGTGAACACAAACATTGCTAAATTCGAGTTGTTCAACCTCCAGCTATTAACTACAAAGGCAATAGGCTTGAACGTGGAGGCTCGAATGCGAGGCGTTAGCCTTGAGTCAGGAAGGAGTTCAACCACCTACGTACGGCTGATGCAGCATGAGAGATCGTGCTCTCACACAATCATATGCTTAGACCTGAGGATAAAAGATGCTTTTTCAGCATCTTCTGTGACAAACAGGCTTGAATGCCAACCACTGTTTCTTGTAACCCAGACACAGGGTGGGTTACGTGCTGATCGAGGTCGTCCTTCTGGTCCAGCTCCCTGCTGGAGCCCGCAGCAAGCTCTCCAGAAGGCAGGCCCTGCTCAGGCCAACGTGCACCAGCTATTCCAAAACGTCCTGCCAGGGACTACAGCCAGGGCAGCAGGACTTCAGCCTGTGGCTGACAGAGCACCTTCCGTTGAACTAAACGCCCCCACCGAACTGCCCGAGGAAGCTGCCGTGCTCCGAGCCCCTCCAAGACAAACTGGGGAAGTTCTTCAAACTACAGGGACTGTCACGCTCCCAACTCCAAGGTGTAAAGGAACCCCAACTGGCAGCAAGTATCTCTTGTTTGTATGACACACTTCCAACAGACCCTGGACAGCCACTTATCACCTTTCTCCTGAGACAGTGCTGCCTATTCAGGGGATGTTGCTCTGAGTAATAACTTCAGGGTGAAAAGAGTCATCATCACATCTGCAGGAAGGTTTTCTAAGGCTAGTAATTCCTCCGGGTTTTTCCAGGACTGAGTCAGCCCTTCCCATTTCCACTTCTAAGAAAACATTCTTGTAATATTTTTTACTGTTTCTGCAATAACTCTCTGTCCTACTGCAGCCTCAAAAATCACAGCTAGAGCAAGCCACTGCAGAGATGATCACCAATACTAAATGTTTGTGTACTGTTATTACTTTCAGCTACATAAACACAAATATTGCTCCCCTTTACGCCAATTGCATTTGTACTATAGAGAAACAATGAGAAGTTGTAAAGAGGACAAGAATCCTCCTGAAGGAGTAGGCACAATGTCTTTGCTATCTAAGCTTTTCCACTTCATTAATATTTCACTTTTATATATTCCTCAGCTGCTTTACAAGATGTTCCTTTCTCTCCTTCTTAAGTATGAGCAAGGAGAATTGTTTGAAGTAACTAGTAGACCTTGCCTCACATCCCCACCTCCATGCCCCCTGAGAGTTTAACACTTCAAGTGCAGTATATACTAGATAGGAAAACACAGCTGGCATAGGAAAAGATTAGAGGCAATTCTGAGTCTTCCTTTTAGTTACACTCAACTATAAAGGTGTACAACAAGAAAACGAGTACCCCAGTTTGGCTCTATGTCAAGACGCTGTTGTCAATCTCAAATGGGAGACAGAGACATAAAGCTGGGGGGCGGGGGTGTCCCTTCTCCGAACTGCCCCATTCCTTTGCAAGACAACTCACCGCAACTTTATTTTCCTTGCCAAAAATGAACAGTAACCTCTTTCAGCCAGGAAAAACAACACAAAAATCTATCTGGAGGAAACATGGGATTTTCACAAACCTCTTCCACAATAAGCACTACCACCACCATCTGCTCTACCTTTTCAGCATGCCATGCGCTTTTGGAAAACACTGGCAGCATCCTCCAACTGTGCCTCCCAATCCAGCCCCAAAGCAAAGGCCACACGTAGCCAGCCCTACCGCACAGGTGAACTGCAGATTGCTTAATAAACACGGGGCAGGGAGGAAAGGGGGAAAACGTTGTGGGTTTTTTTAAAAAAGCACAAGCTAAAAGCCAACGAAAAACCGTTCTGATGTTCTTCCCCTCCACCTGCAGCAGCCAGGCCAGGACCGACTCCCAGAGCGAGGTGCGGCGGCAGCAGATGCTTCCCCACACCGCCCCCGGGCCTCCCCCTTCCCGCCGCCTCTGCTGCCCCGGCCCGGGCACCCGCGGCCGCCCCGCCACAAAGGCGCTAACGCCGCTGTCCCCGTGCCGCTAATCCCCGCCGACACCGGCTCCGGGGATGCGCTGCAGCGCGGGCAGCCCCGCTCCTCCTCCTCCGCCACCGCTGCAGCCGCGGCTCGGCGCAGGGCGGCCGGGAGCCGCCGCCCCGCCAGCGGGGAAGGCGAACCCAGGCTCGGGGGGAGCCGCCCGCGCCTC
>VWYH01003971.1:137105-288928 GCA_013399365.1 Pampusana beccarii
ACCTGCCGGCGCTGCCCACGCGGGACCGGAGAGAGCGGGAAAGTCCGCGTGTGCCGGGGCCGCTCGGCGCCGCCCCGTGGGCTCACACTCGGATTCGTGAGGGCTTTTTTCCCTTTCCCGTCTGATTTCACTTCCTCATCCTCCTGCCAGATGCGTGTTCTGTGATTATTCCGCAGTTGCTGATCCCAGGGCAGGTCTCGGCTGCACCAGTTCGAGCGCAGGGTTGACTCCCCTGGAATACGGATCAGGGCAGAGGTCAATTATGTGGCATTTAAATGTAATTAATGAAGTTCTTTAGTAAATTCAGAAAGAAAAGGTGAAACGGAGGAATAGCTATGTTCTCTGCAACTGATACTTAAGGAATATCGAGTTTCTCTTTCCGATTTACGCAGAATGCTTCCTCCGTGATGTACCAGAGCAAACTCAGTAAGGACAGCATTTGACTAAAATGACTGACAATTCACGAGTGACAAACCGCAGATACGTGCCCTGTCCCCTCATATCGCAAAAAATAACAGGCATAATTCAGCAAACTGAAGAAACACGTTGACTTTGCAGACTGAAGTGTCCACAGAAGTGTGTTCTTCATTCTGCAACACCGTTGTCCTGAAACTAAAGAACCCAAAGAAGTTTCAATTATTAGGCTTGTACAGAAAAATGCAGACCAGGATGGAGTCAATGAGAATTCTGAAGAATTTTGAGGAAAACATATTTCCACCGAATACAGCTACAACTTAACAGCCAGGAGGTTCCCCTGGAGTTCTGACCAAGATTGGTGTGAGAGCGCAGAAGCAAGGGGGGTGTCATGTTTGGTAATAAAGTGTCAGGAAACTGAATGTTTAGAAACACATCTTGACAAAAGCTAAACTTCCAAACAAGTGAGTTCACCATACCTAATTGTATTTAAATACAACTCTTGTCAGTCTGTTCAGCATGTTTACAAGACTGTTCTATGAAATGTAATAACCAAAGCTAAAAGTGTTTCTCTTTCTTCTTGGGCCAGATAGTAAACCTAAACCAGACAAAAACACAGTCACAGGAAAGTGAGATGTATGCGGCACACAGTAGTACTACAACAGTGCTAAATGGAGAGAAACAAATTTTGGTAACCTGTCATCATCCACATTTAAAAGGCAAAATAATCTCCCGTGACGCCACCTCAAGAGTAGATGTTCATTACTGAAAGTGCCTCCCTTCGCAGTTTGGGAATTTCAAAGAGTCTGTAGTAACCAGAGTGTTCTACTGAGAGCTCGTTCGAAACCCAGCGAAGAATTTAGGGATGTGCTGGAGTCCGTGTGCATGACTCATCTCCGTGAAGACGAGGGTATCTGCCATCACTGAAATTAAGGGTCTGCTTGGCCGGCCTGTTAAGCTCGGCCAGCCTTGAAGTTAGAGGCAGGAGAATCCGTGTTTTGCTGAATCGCGGTTCTCCCAGGAGTCCTGAATCATTTTTGAACTCCACCTCTCACCCTTGTATTCAGCAGAACACTCCCAGAACCTCCTAATGGTTGCCTCTGTCTCCCCGGCACGTCTCTAAAACTCTTTGTGCCGTTGCCCTGGAAGGCGAGTCCGTGACTGAGCGGCACTCCCAGACACACAAGCGATGCTTCCAGCTTTGATCAGCCCAGTGACACGATGAGACGAACAGAAGCCCGCAGCCAGCGATTGTACAGAATAATGGCAGCTTTTCCTATTCTGGATTTCACTCCAGTGAGTTAAAAGTGAGAAAAGAAAAAAAGAAAAAAAAGGCAGCACCAGACACTGTAATAAGCTTAAGCACCAAGCAGCACCTGTTTTGGTAGATTTGCCAACTGAGACCCCAGCAAACAGCCCTGAGAACTACAGGAGGAACACTCGTGGCCACCACACCCCCAGCCTGCCCAAGCACACGTAACCTGATTCTCTTCTCTCACCAGTTTCATACTGGTTTGGCCCCAGTGACTTCAGCAGGAAGGCTCTCGGTATGACGAGGTATTTCACCAAAATTTTCATTAGGTTTCAGTAGCACAATGAAGCCTTAAGAGGAAATTCCAGATTCAGAGATGCGTGGATTCACCGGGACCAAGACATTCCCGCTGCCTGAGAAATCAAAGTGCTCAAGTCACCACAACCGATATGTCTGACTCCCTTGCATTGTCTGTCTGCTTTTCCCATTCCCCCTCAGTCTGCGTACATTCCTTGTTGCCTGATTTCACATGATCCCCTGTGTTTGGTGCTGCCTCCTTCCTAAAAGGAAGGATGTGGGTTTTTTCAACACCTTTATAACTTTTTTCCCCCGTACACCTCAGCATGGATCCACCCCAGGGTGAGCACAAAGGGAGATCAAATGGGATCTTCACAAGTGACCCTCGCAGCACGGAGTTTGGGGCAGGCCATAGCTATAAACAGCCCTTTTGGGGCAAACAACGTCCCTCTCTGTTTTATAGGAGCATTTTCTGAGCCTGAAAGGAACCGGTTCTAGGAGGACAGCTACGTATGTCAAGCAGTGACTCACAACCCCAGGCAAAGGAGGCCTCCTGCACCAAACATCTGTTCAGTGGCGCATTGTCAGGCTAATCAATATGTATTGGTTTTGTATTGCATGCAATCATACCCACTTACACCTCCGGAGCAAGGATTAATCAAGCGACCTTCCACTTGCCGTATAGTGCCACGTATGTGCAATGTGCTGTATAAATACTGTCACTGAAAACAGCTGTTTGTTAAAAGCAATAAATTTTATCAGGCTAACAATGAAATCTCGAAGGAGGTTGAAGTCCACTTTATTAATCATAAAAGAACAGTAATCTGAAGCAGGTTTTAAACTAATGTTAATGGGTTTCGTTGCCTGCTTTTAAACAGGCTATAAATTGATTTCTAGTCTGTCACAGGGCTCCCCCAGTGCCAACAGCCCGATGACACCACTTTTTAGGAAGATAACCACCTTCGCTACTGAGGCCAGAAAGAACAATTACAGTTACAAATGGAGAATTTCTTATTAATTCAAAAAGATAAATGCTTCGTATGCTTTCAAAATTTAGTTTGTTAAAGTCAAATGACCTTTCAGTAACCTATCTCTGTGGTGAGATAACTAACACGAACTTACCTTTGATGAAAAATCTGCAGCTTGGCATTAAAACAGACGAAACCCCCTGCCCTTCCTTTACTCCTTGTTTAGTCTTTTAAAACAGCTCACATGTAGCTATTAATATTTCTTTTCAGATTCAAACAGTTAATACAGATATCATCATTGTCCATTGCTGGGAACCGTGATGCCAGTGAACATGTAGCTGTACCACAGAACAGCAGCAAAAAGATTTCTGTTTAACAAACCAGCTTTGTGAATACTTTTTTTAGCTGGTCCAATTTTAAGCACTGTGGATGTGCAAGCTTTGTGCCTTACTGTTATTGGTATCATCAAAACAGCTTTAATATTTGTAGAAATGAGCTTAGTGGTGTGGTTTGTTTACATTTCCATATAGAAATATGCCATAACTGGAGACCACAGTTTTGTATAAGCTTAAACATATTTATTTCAATGTTTCACTGGCAAAACTCGGGGGAAAAAAATAAGACTCCTAACTAAGAGGGATATTTCCCCAGTAAAACTTGTGCACAGCGGCTGAGGATCCAACCCTGCAGTAAGTGTGTGAACTCCTGTTCTCCATTGCAAGTCCTGAAGCTCCACGTGGACACACAAATCTGCAGGACTCCAAAGGACTCGGGGTTTGTATTTTCAAACAGCAGCTAAGCAAAGCATCCAGTGGCTGCCCTGTGTGTTATGTGCCTTTTCGTTTGGACAACACTCTACACAAAGTCAGTTTTACTTTCCATTCTGAGCTCTTTCACTTGCAGGACCCCCATGGCATAATATTTTGGTTCTCTAGGCTACCAGGGTTTATTTATTTGTAATTTGTCTGTTGAGCTTTGTAGTCTTTGTACTCAAATTGTGGAAATATTTTGGTTTGTCTGGGGATTTTTGAAAGGTTATTTTTATAACATTTACATGTTTGGCAAAATTGAAGTTGACAAGCATTCTTTTCAACCTTGTTATTTATCCATTGTCCAAACTGGGAAGAGGAAGAAATACAGTTTTCCCTTTCAGCACGTTTTCTATTTGAAATACATTGAGTGCTAGTATTGAAAACATAGTCTGAGGGTGGTATTCTGTACCAGAAAATAGAGGATTAAAAAAGGAATAATGTATGCCTCATTTTATCAAAACTGTGGCTCTAATGCATCATCACAGCAGGAGCTTTCCGCAGTACCACTGAACCTGGGGGGCTGAGTAAATTCTGCATTTAAGTCTCGTTAATTAGGTTTGCCTTAGGCCTAAATAGCACCCAAAGTTGTTCTGTTAGCATGGAATTATGAAAGTTTTCCTCAGACATTTAATGAGCAGCAACTTCTCTGCTTGGCAGAGAAAAGGCCACACACGAGACAAAAAAAGAGGCAGGCACCATCTGAGATTGTGCAGAGGAATGGAGGATGTTCAGGTGGATACATTAGTACATAGAAATGTACAAAGTGCATCTGTATATTAATGCAGTATAACACTTAAAAGACCAGTCACAATCAATACTGACTTTATAGAGGAGAAAACGTTTGTTTCTCTACTTCTTTAGCTTGGTAAATTAAAAAAAAAATCTGCTAGTAAGAACATCTAGTTAAATTTTAAATCTCAGTCAAAAAATTAAAATCAAAACCAGAATAATATGTCACGTATATTATTTGACTGGCTTGTATGATCTACAGGCAGCATTTTGGAAACACCCAGAAAAATGTGTAAGCTCATTCAGTTAGTGATGTCCTTCCACACAGCCTTTCAAGTTTGAACTTGGGTTGGAGGAATCCACCCAGAAAAACATCCCAGGAAAAAAGAATGCAATAACTTTGGAGTCCCCTCAGTGCATTATCTCTGTGTATCCACTATGTAGCAGTCACATTCGCAAGCATTTGGAAAGCTGTGCGTGGATAGCCGGTGGTTTTTCAGGAAGGCAAAGGATTTGGTCTTGTAAAACCTCAGTTCCACATTCCCTCAAGCACAGGGAAAAAGAACGTTAGTTTCTAGATCTTTAGCAGTCAAACAAACATGTAGCAGACCTTGAATGCCTACAGAACAGCAAAGATGTACCCAAGTAAAAATTAAAGCATTTCGGCTTAACTACCAATTTGAATTTTCTTAATCCTGGAGGCAGATTGTTTATGGGCTACTACAATATGTTGTGCCTGAATACTCAACAAGCACATTCCTGTGCCCTGGGGCTGCAGCTGGAGGGTGGGCATCAGAGCCTAAACGAACCCACAGCATCCCATTGGAAACCCCTTGCTAAGCTGGGGTTAGAAGAAAGCTTTCTTTGATCTGCCCCTCTTGCCTTTTCCACAGCAACAACCTCTGTACTTGTTGCCACATGCAATACAGTCTCAGGCAGACGCGTAAATGTGAGTTAGAGGTTTAATAGAATAGTACTTGCGTGGAAATTTGCAAATTTCGTACCAAAGCCTGCAAGAGGTTGGTGCCTCACATTTCACTTGAGCCTGCGGCTGTGGCAGGGGCAGCTGCACCGGAGCAGCTGGTGTGCGGTACCACGGGGCTCCAGGGGAGAAGGCAGCAAACCACGAGCTCTCACAGCACGCAGTCTAACTGAGAGCCAAAGACGTGCTGGGATGCATCCATTTTCACACGCAGGTCTTCTGTGCCTAGGTTCATACTTAGTATTTATGGAAGAGAGGGCATTTTCTTTATTCAAACACCTTATTTTCAAGTCTGATTCCAAAACTACTCTGGTCTCTCTTAGAAATGGGCAGTCGCTGAACTTGTGTTGTGATTCTGATTTAAGTGCAAGGTCTGCTGCCAGTGGCTGGAAATCTAGCCTGCTTAATTAATTTATTGGGCTTTGGCTTACATCCTAAAGGATATTTATTACTCCATTACATACTCCATTATTACACAGTGTTATTGCTATGAACACCACGAACACCCAGGATGCACAGCTTCCCCAAATATAGAAATGCTCAGTGATGCCTCATGCACTGAATGTTTGAACGGGCTCATATTTTGGCTCAGGTCCCTGAAGCACGTATCCCTTTCTAGGGAACGTGCATCTGGAAGAGAGGATCTATGGAAACAGGACAAGTCTGTTATTTGGAGAAAGGCAGCGGTCCCTGGCCCTGCCAGCCACTCTTCTCTGGGGACGTTTCTTTCCGGGTTGGTGATCAGTGTAAGTGACCTCAAGGATGACACTAGAAAGGTCTGTTAGCTTCTTCCTATGTAATTTAATTATTTACACTATTTATAGTCACATAATGTGATAACTTGCATTAAACAGCCACATTTCCAGTAGCGTGGGTTGCAAAAGCGCTAGCAAACACAGAAACACAGAGGATTTGGGTAGAAAGGCACCAGGAATTTGGGGAGTTCAGAAGTGCCCAAACATTGCCAAATACGTACACTTCACAACCAAGTCAATAAGAAAAACTGTTCAAAACACAGAACTTATTAATATACGGTGATAATAACTCACACATCACATTTCCTGACTTCTATATCCCTATTTACTCTTCCCCTGAGTATAATTTTATGTTTATCATGACAATCTTTGAATCATATACAGATAATAAATAGGCTCCTCCTAAGATATCTGTACAGACTAGTTATGAAATAAACACAGATATTTGTTACCATCTCTGTTCGGTGTTCAGAGTTTTTCAGGTGACTTTAACTCATCTGTGCCTAGACCACAGACAATTAAGTGCCATTGGAATGGACATCAAATAAAAATGGAAATGAAAACCTGAGTCTTGCAGCAAGTCAAATGCGGTAGTATATTAAATATGTGTTCATTAACACACACACACAAATGCAGCATCATTCCCTCCCAGGGGCAGCAGTAAGTTATGCCTCAACAAGCAGCATGGATTTATGTCCCTAAATGCATCTCTCTTCAATTTGCATACCTGCAATGCAACCTGAGGAATCGTATGTCCTTTGGTTAATTCCAAGATACTGAATTATTCTTTGAGGAAAAAAAAAAGGATTCGATAATTCCATTCATTAAATTACAACATTAAAAAAAAACAGGGCAAGCCAAATTTTTTTTTTTTTTTTTTTTTNTTTTTTTTTTTTTTTTACACAAACCTGTGGTTTCTTTTCTTTGACTGGATCTTATGTCTGAAGTTGTTACATACAGGATTATTTCAGGCAGAAATTGTCACTTAGCCTGTGTTTTAGCCCAGCAGGATTCTGGTCGTCTTTGAAAATTTTGGAGAGTAAATAAGTCAGATCTATTCTGGAGAATACGTAGGAACTAGGGACTTAAATCCTATTAAAATACTGGAAATTATATACTAGCTCCCACAGGCTTCCTCACATGTTCCGTGGATGTGCTCTTTAAGACCACATTTTCTTTCAAGTCTATATGAAAGATTTCTTTTATAAATAGCAGGACCTCTGAAAAATACCAGCTGATGCCAACATATTTTATTTAGAAATTATAACTATTATCAGCCTTATCTAAGACCACCAAATTTTAGCCCTTCTAGAGAATATACTGACTTGGTAAGAGAGAAAGTTTGCTATAGAAGCTGATGAGCAAATATACGTATATTTTGCTAAAACCTGAGTGAAGAACACGAACGTGTATCTGCTAAACTTGACGGCAAAGGTCCCAGTCACTTCAATGGGAGCAGCACTGGAGCCATATCAGCGGGTGAATTACCTATAACCACAGTACTAAACACACCCCCAGTGTACAGATGATGCTTCTATTGAGAGTCCCGTGAGTTTCTTCCTGCCTCTGCCAAAAAGAGAATTTCAGTATTAGCTGTTAGAAACAGAGCAGGGCTTGGAGGTGTGTATTTTAAAGCATCTATAGCATTAATAGCTGGAGCACAAAATCCAGATGGGAGGACTACTAATCTATAAGAGTGTCAAAAAGAGAAAGAGAATTACACGTATTTGGGGCCCAATTTAAAGACTGTTAAAAGCAGGTCAAGAAAAAAAGCAGATGTCTGCAGAAAGCACCTGAAGTTACCAAGCTGCCATTCCTTAAAAAGTGCTGCCACAGTAGTAGAGGTGGCAATAAAGATGAAATGTTAAAATTTGTTCTTCTACAATAATGGCTTTTTGACAAAAAAAATATTTTTTTTTCCTCAAACTGTACATATTCTAAATCTACAAATACATAGAGCAGAGGGAGAATTTCATCCCGTCCCAACTTTCACACCTAGGTTTTCCATAGAGACAAGATCTCAGAAGCGTCAAACAGAACAAATGATTTCTTATTTGCACATGGAGAAACGCATCTATAAAAATTACTTCAACTTGCCTTCAAAATGCATGCAGAAATTTCTGAATTATCATCAACAGTACTTGCTGCGTTCAAACAAAACCCACTGCTAGGCTCAACTATCAACACCACTCTCCTTTAGCTTTTCAATAAGTATGAAAAGAGGGTGGGAGAAGAAAGGCAGCAGAAGTGTGAATGTAATTGTTTGGTGCGTGTGTGCGAGAGGAGGCAGCAGGCGGATGGCAATGGGATCACTGGGCTTTACGCAGCTCTCTTTCACACACCCTTTATAGTGGAAAATAATTACAGATGTACATTAAAAAGTCATACTGTCAGTTTTATTGGTCTAATATTGCTGTTATTTACACCTCTACTGAACAGTCCGTTTTCCACTGTCTGTTTTTCCTGTCCCTCAATATACGCTACAGCCAGTGAAGAGAGCTGTGGGTGTGCCTGGCCCCACACCATGCAGTATGGCAGTTTGCCAGTGGAGGATGACTGACTCAACTTCAAAACGTTTTCTGTTTAATTAGCATTAAAAAAAAAAAAAAAAGAAAAACACACCACACACCAGCAACCCAATTATCTAAAAGGACCATGCTGGTTCTCTTCACTGCAAAGAAAATAGTGCCACAGACATCCTTTGGTGTAGGAATATCTGGGTTGTTTTATCAGAAGACCGATCAGATATTTAACAGCCTATTCTTAGAATAACAGGTAAACTATAAAACCCTGAGTTCCATAACTAGGAGAATGCTGTGTTAGAGTTTGAACCCTGAAACCCTGGGTTTGGACACTTCACCTGCAAGAAATCTTAGGCCCAGGCTGCTGCCCACACCTTCCCTGTGCCCCACACAGCTCCCAAAACCCTCAGCCTTGCACAGGCAAAACCCCTTGAAGGAATCAGGACCTGAGGGCTAGCAAATACATGGGGAAATCCAAAGGAGGTTTATCCTCAACACGATGCTAATAATAGAAACAGAGTCAGCTTCTTCAATATCCTCCTGGGCTCCAACATCCTTTATCTATCAAAAATCAATTGGAAAATTACCTTTGACTTCAGTGTTGGGTTCACTGCAACCTTTTTGTTCCTTGGACTCAGTCCAGACTCACTCATTTCAGTTCCACTTACAATCTAAATACACACGGCAGTCAGGCTGCCGTCTGAAACTTTTTGCAGAACAGTTCCTTTTGTTCCAATAAAATGCCTAAAAATACTATTTCTATGTGTCGTTTATAAACCAGTCCATTGATTTATGATTAGTGCATAATTTGAAATGCACACTGAAATGTTTTGCTTCTACAAGCCAGAGGCAGAAAAAAAATCGTTTACATTTGCAACAAACCTATTACATCAGTAAAATTTTATGTGTTGTACATGTGTAGAAGTCCATATTTATTATCCTGGTCTTTTCCATCTACAGGCAAGTGCAGTAATCCATGGAGCCGCATCCAGTTGTCTCTTAGTCAAGATTCATTCAGGCAAACATCTCCAGAAGAATAAACCGAGGGAGACCTCAGCCCTCCAGGATATCTACCAGCATGTTTGTCAGGACAGCCTCTCTGAGGAGTAAACCATAGGGACCCACTTTTGTGAAACAGGCAGGGCAGGAACATGCTGCTTTAATCACAAGCCATTGGAAACCAGGCCTGTTGTGCTCTGTCCCCTCCACCCAGTCCCCACTGGGCAGGAATCACTGGGGTCAGAAGGGATCTCAGGAGGTCATCTGGTCCAGGCCCTGGCTCTAGACTGGAGCCTCGGCTAGGAGCTCCTCTTCTGGAAATAGACTCAAAGTCCCATTAGTATACAAATTATTATTCAAATAAAGAAATTGCAGGACAGAACATCAGTGAAGATGATTATGGTAGGAAAATTATAGGTACAGTAGAACAGAGTATGAGTCCGTACCAGTCACCCCAACACATGCCAGAGCTTGTGATGTGGTAGAGCTTGGGGAGCAGGGAAAGCTGTGGACTAACCAACCTCTTCCCAAGCTGCCAAAAATGCTGAAGAAAGTAAGAAAAAAATGAACAAATAAAACCATTTGAAGATTAGAATGGCAGCTGTGCAGTTAATTAATTACAATGGGTTAGGATCAAGGGATAAGTTTATGTGGAAGTTGAAGGCTTTTTTTTCCCTTCAGTCACAGAGCCCCAACAAGTCTGCAGTGGTCGGTGACT
The DNA here is from genome assembly GCA_013399365.1 of Pampusana beccarii. NCBI lineage: Eukaryota > Metazoa > Chordata > Aves > Columbiformes > Columbidae > Pampusana > Pampusana beccarii. The sequence continues at coordinate 147,554 of VWYH01003971.1, forward strand.
AAGGGGTGGCGATTCACCAGGCACACCTACGGCCAGACCGAGCTTAAACTCTAAGCTGAAACAAACTGTGCTTTATGGCATAACCTTAGATGAGTCAGTTCATCATCTGGTTTCACAATTATTCCACCTGGATGCCTGAAAAACTGAGGTGATTTGATATGTAATGCAGCTATCAAAAAGAACAAACATTCAAGAGAATTTGTTGTGTCTTGTAATTACAAACTGATTAATAGGGAAAGTTGGTCCAGTAGATAAAAGACTGTTTTCCCAAAAGGGACGATGAGTGGTGCTGAAGTTTTGGTGCAGCTTCGGTGAATGGGACGGTCAGAGAGCTCTGCTGACATACAGCCACAGGAATCTATACCATCTTCTGCCAGCAATAAATGTGCTTTGATCTCTTCAGTGAACAGACCATGTGAAGCATCAGAGAACCAGACATTCAAGTTTGTCCACCTCCTGGGAAACCAAACACCACCTGCTTGACCCAAGCAGCTCCTCTCCCTGGGGGAGAGGCCGGACTTGGTGCAAACACAGGTACTTGGGTGGAGAGGAGGGTCCTGGCCGGCACACGTCCTACCAACACCTCCCTGATACACGAGTGTCCAAACACAGTTTCTGACCATCCCGCTTCTTCCTCCACCCCGGGGTGCGGGTTGAAGCCAGAATCTGGGGCGAAGGCTCAACACACAGACTTGCAAAATTTCATGTTGGCCCTTCACAGCATTTTCACACCTGAACAAACAGCAAATACATCCACAAGTAACAGCTATTAAGCCACGCTCTCAAAACAGACAACCAGCAGGTAACTAGCACCCAAATAATTTTATATCGTCTGGGCCAAGAGGTGCGCATACAACACAAAGCTCGACGTTTCCGTTCACATGATGACAGCAGTGTGTTGGTAAATCTTCTATAGCATTTTGCAGTTGCTTCCCAGCCTCTCTGCAGCTGAGGAATAAAGACAGTCCCAGAGCTGGACACCAGCCCCCAAATCCTGCCCCACACGAGGCCTTTTTGTTACCAAACCCAAAGAAGGAACCTTTAAGAAACAGTTCAGGCTTACCTTTTAAATGAGGTAAAACTCGGACGTGACCTTTTCATGGCATCTCATTTCTTCTTAAGTGATATGTGGCAAATACAATTGAATCTCTTTTTGAAAAAAATCCAATTTATGAAAATAAATAACCTTTCTGAACATGTCTTTTTTAGGAGAAAGAAAACATTTCTAACAAGTACTATGTCAGTCCATTGAACTAATGCAAACCCATCTTTATAAGTAACAGCTAGCAATCGCATCGCACATGTGAAATGTTTGCTTCTGTCTCTTTCTATACAGAAAAGTGAAATGATGTTCTACAATACAAACCAGAAATACCCCAGGAAAAGAAAGCCTATGTATTGAATTATCCTTCACCACTGTAGATTCAATCAAGTCTTCTATGTGGTTGATAAGGCCAACTTCACACCTTCCTGTTGTTTTGTCACATAAACCCAGGATGTCATTTCACTGCGGAAAGTAATTATCAACAATGAAGAGGTGGTTTCTTTGACGTTTGCTAAAGTATCACTGAAAAATCTCTTTAGTATGAATCACTTCACCTCACTGAGTAGGAGAACTGACTGAAAGCTGAGCTCTAAAGCCTGATGCCTGCCCTTGTGCCTACTATGAAGATGCAGTAGCTACGTTTTCTTAATTGCATGAGAAAATCATTATACATTACACTACGAAGCACACGGTGACATAGTTTGTCAATGGTTATCTGATAATGTATGACAATTTACAGTGATTTTCTGCAGAGCTAAACACTTGCAGTATCATCAAAATTAGTTGCTGAGGTTTTGACATGCAAATGAAGAAGCATGAAGAAAATTAAGAAAAAATGTACTGTATTTTCTATATTTTTTTAAGAATATTCACCCAGTTGCAAGAAGAATCTTGAAATGGTGTTTAATTTTTTCCCTTTTTTAAAATCAACAGCATGATTATATTACATATGGACTTGGTCAGTCTGCACCACATTGACTTAGATAACTGAGATATTATCTCAGTGACTCCAATACAGGACCAGTTGGGCTGAGCCAGCTGCTGCTCAGAAGGAGCAAGTGAGATGACGTCCCCTCCTTCAGATTGCCCTGGGCTTGGAGGTTGGCAGAGCCAAACCCGCCCTTGGCTCCTGCTGCAGGCCGTGGGACACAGCAATGGTTTGTGACTCCGAAAGCTTCCACCCAGAACAACTCCGCTTCAGGAGCGGAGTAACTGCAGGAACACCAGCCCTGGTATCTCCTCCTATTCCTGGGCCAAGCAGAAGCTGCTTTGTATTCTGACTCACAAGTAGTCAAAGGTGCACATTTTACTTTGCCTTTTGTTTATCGTCGTCTTTCTCAATTTGCTGCTTCTTCAGTGTTTGCCCCTGCACTTAGAATAGTTGCCTCATTAACTAAGGCCAAGTACCAGCCCTATTTCCTCTAGTGCTTAAACTCTTACTGTTTCCAGATAGCTTCATTATTCAGCTAACCTTAAATAATCTTAAATAACTGCTGCTTCTGTGTACTGCTTTGTCCACATTAAAACAAGTTTTGCAGGTAATGCTTCATGAAATTCAGCGTTTGCTATAGTATGAGCAGGGTTGGACCGTGTGCCAGGTATCTCCTTTTAAGCCACATGTATGTTAAACAGCCAAGTGTGACATACATACGTCACTGGAGATTAATAACAAAAAGGTGTTTCCATTATTCCTTTCAAGCCACTCACTTTGTTTAAAGTCTGTGGTTTGTTTTTTGGGGTTTTTTTTTGTGAACTACCCATCTATGTATATTTATTGTAAATGGCTGCAGCATGCAGAAAGCTAGTACAAAATTAGTGGTAATTAATTATGAAACTTGATTTCCGTGGAACAGAAGAAACATCAAGAGTGATGTGTGCGTTAAAATACACTACTACTAGCGGTGTGCATTAAAGCACTCATGAACAACAGCAGGTATTTCTTGTAGCTGTGTTCGAGTTTAGCGCCTAAGCAATTCACAGTACGCGTGAATTCACGGTGAACTGTTTTAAGAGTGCAGCAATTAATGCCACTCCGTAATTGCACAGCACAATACAGCCAGTGTCCATACAAGCACCGGGGGAAAAAGATTATAATGATCAGTACTATTTCAGAACCATGTCAGATTAATTCAGAAGGGAGACATTAATTGTTGTGCCTTATTTATGATTTAGATATAGAACTTAGACAACAAATGAATGCTTATCCTTGGGATTTATTCTGCTCAATAGTCTGGTTTTCATAAAGCCCACAACTTGGCTCCATTCACAAACTACTCCAGTGTAAATCAGATAACACTTGACAGGGCATTTTTATATTTCGTCTTTTCAGTGAAACACAGCATCAATTGCCCAAGATCACTGAAGCAATACAAGAATGCACATTAAGGAGGAGCGAGTGTACCTGCAGAAAATGTGGTCAGCTGCTTCTATTGTTATTTCCAGCGTGTGAGGAGAGAGATCTGTATTTCACTTAACTCATTTACACCCTATTTTATATTTACAGAATGGAGCTGATGGGTGTAGACAGCTGCATCTACATGGTGATTTCTGGTTATGCGGTTCCACATGCAGATGTTCCCCGGGGCTGGCAGCACCTCCATGTGCACAGGTACTCCTGCCCTGGTTCAGACTGGGCATATGCAGCACCCCATCTTGGCAAAGCCTTTTGTGTTTTTAGTTAAACAAGACATAATATATATTTAAAACAGTACCGTAACTGGTAATTTTGCATTGACCGTATTAAAGCAACAGTAAAAATTAAAATCCTTGTGGCTTTACTCTTCGTGATCTGTGTCTAGAAGGCAGCATAAAAGATATTCATTCAGTCAAAGATCAGATCATCATGTTATTAACTCAGTCCCACCCACCAAGGGGTTGGAAACATCCCACCATACAGACTGAACAAGTTGAAGTAAAGGTATAAAAAGCTTTGAAAGTTTTACTAGGAGTTGGAAAATAAGAAATTTAGTCTAGCTTATTTTTCCCCCAAGTCCATTTTTTTCCCCTCTCACTGACTACCAGACAGTTTCATTTCTATCTGTCACAAGAAGCCATCAGGATACACAGAGGGTCTGGAAGTCCCTGTTAAGAAGCCCTTAATAGACATATCTGGATGTGCCCACTCCAAGTCTGCTATGAGACCACTGCAAGATGGTTTGGCAAGGAAAGCCAAAGCGAACAACTGCGGTGTGAGGTGAAGAGCCCTGGTTAAAGCACGGATCCATGTGAGCGAGCTCACTGCAAACCATCGGAGCCTGCCGACTCCGGACTGAGCCAAGAGCAGCCTGGGAGCACCACAGTGAGCCCAGGAGCCCTTACGTTTTGAACACAAGTTTCTTCCTCAGCATTGTCAGTCACTCCTGGATTTCCCAGAGCAAGCTGGCTCCCAGCACTCCACCAGGAGGGCAAAAATAGCTATTAAAAGGTGCATCTTTACCACCACATCGGGCTTCCCCAAGGCTCTCCCAGAGACCAAACTTGGAGACTGTACAACATCAGAGCCTCGAGCACAGCCCCAAGCGTAGCCAGAGGCCGTCCCTCAGATCTCTGGAAAAGGAGGTGGCTTAAAACAGACACAGACACTTGCAGACAGCCCGTCGGCATCATGGTGCCAGGAAGCCCTGCACGTGGGAAGAGGTTGGAAACCAAAGGTGCAAGTCTACAGCCGTTCTCGCTTCTTCTGGTGACCTCCGTACCCATACATTGCCTGTGTGGGTTATCTGAAGCGTGCGTTTGCAGAAGCATTAGCAATAATAAAATCCCTCAGTATCAGCAATCCAAAGACACTTATGAGAGAGGGAGGGGTCTGTTACCAGTCTTGCCACCTTTCTGCTGAGCTCTACCTTCCTTTTTGTGAGCGGCACAGGGTTGTAACTACAGTCTGCACTAGCAGGAATTAGTGTGCACTGACATATTACAAAGAAAACTGAACCCTTTATCTTCTGAGCACTCCTGTTTTATTTTCTTCCATGATGAAGGACAGATTTTGCATAGCCTACATCATAAAGCTAATTTTTAAGCTATTTATTCTAATACTTTCTTTTCAGAGCCTTGGAAATCTTGGGCAATGAATAGTTAGCAACAGTAAAGCACATACGTTTTTATTTGCTTTACAGAAATGATGTTGTATTTGAAACTGAAGCAGGGGCAGACTGGCTTTGGGAAGCTCTTTATGTCTGCAGCTGCAGTGTGCAGGGTGGGGATGGACTATGTTTTCAATAAATGCTTGGGTCCAGTTGCAAGGTACTTCCTAAGTGCGGCTCTGCGTTACATTTGAGACCATTATCTGCTACAGGGATCGGTATCAAAAAGGAAGAAGGCTCCATGCACTTGGTGCTTCTGCCCGAGTACACTTGGCTCCTTCTTTAGTATACGAGTAGGAACAACTGTATAGCTCTTGCTGAGTGTGCATTTAGATGCATATTGGATTTATTTCACTCTTTCCTTATACATTGAGGAATCACTTAAGCCTACCAGTCAGCAGAGGACATCACCCCTAACCGTAGATATTATCACCTAAGCATGTGATAAACCAAAAATTCCCTTAATACAGTTCTTTCCATAGCAGACAGCATTCAGTGTTGGAAAAAAGCATAAAAATAATTACCCTGAGCCCAACCGTATTACTGGACAGAAGTGTGCAGGGCTACTGTGGGGCTACACAAAGAAAGCCTTAAATCATTTTCATGTCCTGTAGCTCTAGACGGCCTCCCCAGCCCCACACTTGATGTGACTGTCACAGCACTGACTGAGACCGAGGGACATGGGCAATGTCAACGCTGCGTCTCCTCCACCTCCTCTCAGAGAGGCCAACAGCACATGACACAGTGCAATGACAACGCGACATACGGCAGTGCCGTATGACACAAAGGAGATTCTGCATCTCATTCTACAGGGACAAGCAAACATCGAATACCTTAAAAACGCCCATCAATTCACCGGAGCTGTCAAATGCCTACTGATGAGCAGGGTCACCTAACAGTAATAAAAATATATTTGCCAGATAGTACCTAGAGATAGCAAAATATTTCAACTAGGCAACAGTTAAACCATCCTCTCTAGACCGCATAACAGATTACCGAGTTTCTTACAATGCCCCCAGTTCCTGAGCTCAGGGAACTCCTGCATCAGCCAAAGCCACCTCACACAACACTCTTTCATAAGTATTGCTGAATTTGAGTTCAGACAACCAGCCCTTACAACATGTTTTTATTGACAACAGTAGATGACTCCACCTTTCTGAGAACTGCTGTAGCCAGAACAGCAAAGAGCACTTAATCCTGTGCAATCCGCTGGCTCCCTTCACATATCAAAGAATAAAATGTTACCTCCGATATTTTGAAGTTCAGCAGTTGAAAGGCATTATGTCTTGTACAAACTCATGCACTTGATTTGGTATTAAAACCTAACCTAGAAATATCTACATTAAAGCTAGCTTTTGCTTAAGCAATAAATCACCTTTTAAAAATATATCCTGATCCAAGGATGTAAAATGAAGGCAAATAATTTTTTTTCTCCAGGCGTTTTTATTCCAATGGTTAATTGCTCTTGAAAGCAAATATTAAATTTTGTAATTAGCTTTCTTGATTACTCAGAATAATTTGACTCTTATGCTATTCATTTTCGCTGTTGCTTTTAATAAACAACAGGCAGGGGCTGTGGAGGGGAAACAATCTATGTTTGCTGCAGGAGGAGGGGCTGGAAATCAGAAAACCCCAGGAAAACACAGATGCACCACTGAAAGGCAAAATTTTCACCATGTGAAAACCTAGAGAGCTCCACTGAGCTCACTAACTGTATCAATTAATACTAGTTGATAACCAGATTTTATTTTCTGTGCTTAAGTCTATGTTAACTTACTTGAGTTTCTGTAATTACCTATCAACAGCCAAAATATGTGAGGAGAATCTATAAAAAGGTTTGCAGGGTTTCCATCAATAATTTTCTAGCTTGCAGAGATACTCTCCCAAGAATCACTTAAACTCACTCCAGGTCCAACTTTTACATTTATATCTGCAGAGAACTCCCATCTTAATATATAGAATATGGATGCTCACCCAAGATACTTTCATAACCATAATTCAAGTCAGCTCGCAGAGCTCTGAAAATGCAAATTAAATCTTGAGAAATGTGACTTCACAGGTTTGAAATCTTGTACTATTGAACAGTAATTTGCTCTCTCCACCTGTCCTATATAATTAAGCCATACGCCACTGTAGGACCTGAAGGCTGCAGGGAGGTTGAATGCAATATTTACCTCCCTCCAGCAGGAAGCTTATAGAGGAGCAGGGAAGGGATCAGCAGCTTTGTCACTTACTGAAATAGAGGTATCTGCAATAATTAACATTTGGATATTATCCAGCTTGAGTAGTCTTTCACAGGCCAGCAATTAAAAAAATATATATTCATATTCATAGGCTTATTTCACAGGTGTCTGTGTGCATATATATTCAGAGACACATTTTAACATGTGTTCACTAAAATAAAGGCAAATGTATCCTGTTTTCAAAACGGGAATAACATTTTTGCGGGAGCACCAGCGGGAGATACCAAGCTAACTATTGTTCCTGATGTGACCTGTCTTCACAGAATGACCAGAAAACAGCAAATTCAGGCCCAGCAAGTTAGTGGCATATTCAGTTTCAGCATCTCAGAGTGACATGACATATCAGAAAAGTTAAGGTACTTTTTTTTTGGCTACAGAAATAATGTGTTTTCCTGTATTAGCTCAACAGTTCAAGGGGTTTGTGTTTGTTGACTTGACTTTTTTCCCCACCCCCCTCAATGAAGCTGCCATTTCCTGAAATTCACCTTAAAACAGTGGGACCAAATAATCATACCAACATGTATGTATTTCATTGTTTAGAAAGCACAGACATAAATATTTGTTAGGCTGAAGAAACACTTCCGTGGAAAGTAGATTGTAGCACAAGTGGATACCACATACAGTTTGTTGCCCAGGATTTACAGACCAGTTAGTATTTTCTTAAGGAGCTCAGAAGCCAAAATTGCAATCACTAGAAAAACAAGTCCCAATCTGCCTGCCTCACATGGTCTAGAGCAGCCCTGCAATGACAAGGAGGCTGCTACACCACCACAATACAGTAGTTCTGAGAAGTCCTTGACAGAATATAGGAAGATAAACAGTAAACACAAAGTACTTCTTTTTCTGGATCTAGCCTTTTGAATCTACAGTATCTATATTAATAGTATTAACTTAGCAGGAAAGACTTAGTAATTACTTCTACAGAGAAAGGATCTTAGGTAGCTCTTAATGCACGTCTGTTCTCTAAGCTGACTTTCCAATACCTCTATTTATCTGTTCTATTTCAAAAGCAGTTTCAATCAATAGGATATTAAGGGGCACCACTTTCCGCTATATCTTTCTCAAGTTTCCTTCTGTATTCTCATTTTGGTCCCTCTAGAGAAGAATACATTTTAATTTCACATTCTCTTAATTAGCTATTATCATAACTGGAATACTACAGATCAAGTTCAGACTATAGTGTAAAATTTCAGATCTCCCTAGCACACAATTAGGCAGAATATAAGCACAAGCCTGCACAGCAACCACACAAACACAAGTAACAAAGCAAATGCAAAAGCTGGCTTTAAGAAAGAGTGACTATTTGCTATTTTCTTCATTCTTCTGCAGTTAAAACTCAGTTGATGCAAAACAGAGGGACTTACCATTCTTCCTCGCTCTCTTTCTGCTCAACTGAAAAGCTCTTTTCTGTTCATTGCTCTTCAGATTTACCTCTGCACTGCTGTGTCAGGCCTTCGGGGTGTTCCAGGAGCACTTGGCTGCTTGTAGTTGTACTTTTGGGATGCTCTGAGCAGCCGCAGGACCCTCTCCCCAGCTCTCTCGGGTCTCCTCCTTGGGCCTTGCTTGCACAGCTGTATATATGGGCAAAAGCCAGGTCTGCTCTTACTGCTCCATCCCATGGCAGATGGAGACACTTGTCCTGCACAGCAATTTACAAGCAATGAAGAGAAGTGATCTCTTTCAGCTGGCATACACTGTTAGTAACAGACTCATGATGTAGCTGTGTGTTGACAGTAAAGATGGCAAACAAAACACTAGATCCCCTTGAAGAAACAACGTTGAAACTCAATTGCCATTAAAAACAATCCAAAACAAATAAAATTATTTTTATAAGTTGGAATTAAACTGATCTTCTGACTTTTTCCAGGCATCATAAACTGAAAAAAAGGTGCTATATTTCCTTCCACCTCAGGTTTGTTGCAGCTCCTACCTAGCACAGGACCACAATAGCCAGGGCTGGCCCACTGAGCCAGGCCTTTCCTCCACAAAATAAATGGAACAGTACAGATAGACCTGCTGAGAACACAGAAAAATAACAAGCCTGTTCTTATCCTCATTTTATCAGGCCGCACTAGCCTTTACATGATAAAACAGAAACCCTCCTATGAGACAGTGTGGGAAATGCACTCGATCCCCAGGCAAAGCAAAGCAGTTTGGTGCAGGCTCCAGAGGAGGGAAAGGCCCGAGGCGCAGCCAGGCCAAGAACTTCCTTTAGAAAACCCACAAAGAAGCAGAACAGCAACTGAACCCCGATAGCTTGTGGGTGCAGGGAGTCTTGTTTCCCACTGCATGCCATTTGACTATGAGTCAACCATTTTATTCTATAAATACGACAGGACGAGCCCACTTTGAGCGCTCTCTGTTAAACAGCAGGGCCATAGGGTGATGGTTTTACTACTCACAGGCCAGCGGGTGACCCCAATCTAATATTAATCATTTAGCTTAAGTAGATGCACACTAAATATAATTAATTATTTAGACATGTAAGGTTGTATGATTTTTAATATACTCTTCGCTTCATGTTACTTGATAAGCTGGATTTGCTAAAATTTTAAGCTGTAAAGTTCTACTCATTTACCAAAAGAAACTACAAACTACGCTGAACGCTTGCAAGATGAGGCCTAGTTCACACTTTGCTGGGAAAAACAGAACTGGCTGGGAAAAATAATGACTAAAGGCTAACACAGAGACCTATTTTGCTGAGAAGGAAGGATTTATTCAGCCAAAACGGCATCCGCAAGGCTATGGACCATAAACAATGTCTACACCTGAAAAAAACAAAGGCCCATGTGGAATCAGAAAAAAACATCCAGTGAGAATCAAGAAGGCCCCCAAGTGAAATACTGCTATTGGACTGAATCATGGTGTGAATGATCTATAAACATATAAAAGTCTGTGGTTTCTGTGCTTGGGTTCGGCCTCTGCACAGGTACCCAAGCTTGAGCCAGCCCTTCTGCTATTCTACTCCATTAAGTTATTGTTGGTTTTTGGTGTTTGTTTTTCCTAAAAATTTTATTTCCTGAAAATCTGGTCTGCATACAGTTATCAGGCCTTCCCTGAAAGTTTGCCTCTGGAGTTCTAAAATACAGACTGCGGAGCAAACAGTTATCAGGGAGAGAAGAATCCTGAAAGTTTGCTTCGTGAATGAGTACGGGCATCTGGAGAGAAGGTAAGCAGCATTTGCTTGGCGTATTTCCCCATGCAGTAAATAACAAGTGAACCCACCACCAAACTTAAAAGGCACTTCTCTATGAGAAATCTAAATACTGTTCTGCAGTAATCAGAACCCTAGATTACACCCTGCAACACATAACCCTAAAACAGGACCCAAAGGCTTCTTCTCACCCAAAGCAGGACTCTGTTTAAATCTCTTGGCTAAACTGATTCACAGCACCCAGGGCTTATTTGATTACAGAGCAGGGCTAGGTACTCAGCTGTGGCCATTTTCAGCTTTTTCCAGAAATAAGATTTTTTTTTTTTTGCCCTCAAGTTGAATTTAACAAATGCATTTGCTGTAAAATTGAAGAGGAGGCAAAAAGGTAAGTTTTCAGACCATTTTAAATGGATATAACATGTTCATTTCATTCAGAAAAGATGGTTAAATAAGCTGGAAGTGGAAGACTTCATCCTGCATAGAAGAAATGTTTGATGTTGGATGACACTTTTATTCTTAATTTTTTTGTCTGGACTTTTGAACAAGTACCTTTTCTTAAAGGAGTGAATGCTAAGGTCAAAACAGGATTCAGTAAAAAGGAAAGGAATCAGATATTACAGAAAGTTGGAGGGGCTGAGGGCCGGAATTATGCTAATACCTCAGTGTATTGCAAATATTAATTTTCATTGCACTCTTTGTGAGATGAGGGGATGATAGTATCTCTGTTGTACAGCAAAGGAATTGGAGCACAAACTACAGAAAAAAAGACGCTTTAAATGTGAGGATCTCAACTGATGGACATAGCATGTGATTCTTCAGAGCACACAGTGTTCTCTAGCACTTAGTATAGTTAGAGCCCAGCCTTTACACACTGGTTTCTCATTAAAAAAACACACAACAAAAAGCAACCACCACACAAAGAAATGGTAGTACACCACAACCAAATAGCTTTTGTAAACAGAGTGTTCATAACTTCCTCATGCCAGAGTACGTATTAACAGTTAATACAAGAGGCCTTAGTCTCATACTTAAATAAGAATCCCTCCTTAGTTTCTCTAAGACCTAAGATTATGAAGCACTTAGGAAGACAAATTATAAGAAGAAATAGAAACTTGTGCAGATAAAATAGTCTGTATGTGAATTAACCCTGAGTGGTCTGTTATCAGTGTCAACTGGCCTCCATTTCCTGAGATCTGCATCTGATGTTACTGCTAAAAACAGGAGCTAATTAATGAATAGTCAAGTGTGTACTAGAGAAATCCTACTTTTTTTTTTTTCCTACTTTTCAACTTAAAACTCATGGCCATCTCCCACTAATTGCACTGTATGGATTACTCAAGTGCAAATGTAAGCTGCTTGAAAAAGATAACATTAAACTGGGGTATGAGTGAAAAGGATCTGACCTCCTTAGTCAAGGTCATTGATAGTGTAATTATACTGATAAGCTAGGCATAATGATCTCGTGTGATATGCTATCAAGACACTCAGATTATTCAGTTCAGCAAAAATACATTCCATTTTCCAGCACACAATTCACACATATGCTTTTAAAACATGTATCATAGGTTAAAGCTCCCCATGCTGCCCTATTTGAACACAGGGCTGTGTACCAGGATGATGCTGCCAATGGAACAAAGAAAGGGTTTGGAAACTGTTGTTCCGATTATTTTTGCTCTTCGTAAAAACATTGTAGCTGGTTTAAGAGTTTAGATTCAACAGCTTGCAGATAACACCAGAGCGACATTTTTATCTTATTCTCAGATCTAGCTCATGAGTCTGAGGCAAGGAAAGTCCAACAAGCACTGTGAAACAATGAGATTTGGGGGCACAGGGAGGGGGGAAAATAATCACATTGACCATTTAGTTGTCACTTAACTGCAGTCCCAAAAGATGAGAAGGAACATGTGTTTTTTCCTCAGTGACCTAACCACTTTAATCCTTGGCTGCAGTCTACCAGCTATACTTTTCAATCCTAGGGTATTTGGTCTTCAAAATAAAATATTCTCTCATCTGATTCTACACAGGTTCACCCTTTCTTCCTGACTTCAGGTCAAGGAAGGTGCTAACTATACTCTACACAGTACAAGTCTTCAAATTGCTGTGTAAGCTGTTAGGAAAATTAATGCATTCAAGTCTCTGCAAACCTCCTTCTTCCTTAATCCTCATTTCAGGGTGGGCAAATCTTTTCCTTCATGAGTCTGCCTCTCCAGCAGAATATATATCTTTAATTATGTTTCACTATACATAATCCAATCCATCCTATGTCACACATATGACAACTCAGAAAATGACTTCGCAGCTAGGATGGCAGTTAGGCTGAAGCAAGGCTGCCAGGAATACAAAGAAATACTGTGTGTTGTTTCCTGCATTTTGAAAGATTCAAGAGTCATAGGCAAAACCAAAAAAATCCGAAATGTTTCAGATTTCACTAGTTCCACATAGTTATGTTAACATGATAAAGAATAAAAAGCAGCAAAAGAGACTTCAAATTTACTGAAAAACATGCCTTGAAATTATATTCACTTTTCTCTCTAGATTTCTACAAATTACTTTTCACCTGCTTTGCTTCTCAGAGAGAAAGCTTTCCCTACAGAATAAATGCCTTTTGCTACATGTCTGCACAGCATATTTCACAGGGTCTGCAGCAGCTAGGACCTTTCAGTGCTATGGAAAAAAAAACAAAACAAAACCAGTTAAAACCTATTACTTTAACAGGAAAAACACACTCTGGAGGCTTTCATGCTGCAATCATCCACCAGTACTAATTTGAATATATGAGAAAACAAATGGCTTCTGAGAGCTAGAGCAGCAATCAAAGGAATTGCCTGTGTTGGATAAGGAATGAAAAGCAATGACGTATGCTTCATAATGGGACACCAGTCACACAGGCCAAAGATGGTATTTTAAAGTTGCTTTTACAACTGCTAAGATGACAAAAGGCAATGTTTCTAGAGTATCACTTGTGAACAAGCAGCATCTGGATTTACCTTGCCATTTGGTTCACACTATATCCGCCTCGGAGCAGTTCCAGGGTGCTTGGATTTTTTTGAGAGTAATAATTACATATTTGCTGCACACAATCATCTAACCGTCATCCTCTTTAGAGGTGTAGCAAGTTGGGCAGACAGAAAAATCAAGATATTTGTAATAACTAAACAATTTTCAAAAACATTAGCCAAAATTTTTTGAAAAGTAAATCCCTGTTAGAATTACATTAGCAGTGCCAGGCATCTTCAGAGCTGCCTTCTGTCCTATATGACATTAAAACATCTGATGGGATGTCACTTCAATACAGTCCTCCTGTTATAGTGACTATTGCTGTATTTCTTATCGAAATAATTAAGCAAGAGATTTCTTTTTTTCCCCCCATCTTCACTAAATAGTACTCTGCTCACATTAATCTGCTCCATATGGTCATTAGCTGCATTGTATTTCATATGCAGGATAATCAGATAGGATTGATTGTAGACATCCCGCAACTCCAGATGTGGCTGCGTGGTCATGGGTTGAAGAAGTCGATTCCCACTTCATTCCTGTGACAGATGTCACTTGTGAGTAGCCAAGGAATATGCCAGTGCTGTCTGACAGGGGGCACAGAAGAATGCACACCAGAAATGCCAGATTAGTAGAACTGGTTGTTTTCTCTGCTGAAAAGCACTGTAAGCTTATTTTCAGCTACAGGGAAACAAATATAGTACAAGTGAACAATAGATATGGATGGAAAGATTACAAATTTCTCAGTTCCAAACAAATTATCTTAATTAAACAAGTCCTTCTTCTCCCTTCATCCATCCTTTTATTTCTGCAATTATTTTGCTCAACAATGAATACTACGCTCACTCTGCCACAGAGAAACAAAAAAAGAACAGCTGTGTGTCTGTTTTTCCACAGCAATTGAAGAAAAAGGCAAATTTTTTTTTCCTCTTTTGCAATCATGCACTTCTGATACGAGTGGTGGGCTTCAGGCATCTAGCCCAGCGGATGCCAAGAATGATACAGTGATTAAACATTATCTTGTCACATCTGTTTAGAAGCAATATATAACTCTTCAAAATATCTAGGTCATGATAGCTTATTAGCCACCCATCCAGACTGGCAAGATACGGTACCTGATGTAAGACTGAGAGCCAGGCTGGAGAAGGAAAGCCAAGGAGAGACGCAAGAGTTGGTAATGACAGATCTGTGACAAAATCTTGTGTTTGCAAACAGAGACTCCCCTTGTCAAATGCAGTGTCCCAGCTGGCAAGGGAGTGGGGCTTTTTAAACAAGAACACAAGGAGGAGGAAAGGAAAAAAATAATAATAATCACAGTTAGAGGATTGAGTAATGAGCCTGTTAGAAGCAGCATGCAGCCATAGCATGGTTTATGGTACTTTCCAGAAAAATTAAGAGAGCAAGACACATTTCCAATAAGAACCAGAGTGTCAGAGCTCTCTGAGATCTTTCATACAGACAGTTTTTCCAAAACTGTTTGTTTTTCTAGAGAGTGGATACAGCAAGCTTTTTTCTGTATACAGTTGATGTCTATTCACAAGACTGCACAAAACAAAATCATTGCCCGGTCCTGATGGATATAATGTGTTGAATAGCATATTTCATTATGAAACTTAATTTGCTAGAAACCGGAGCTAGAATATATTCCCCATGACAACTAATGTGCATGCACTAACGAGCTGCCTGCGTATTCCAGATTACCCTACCAATCATTGTGCTCTGGGAGCAAGCAATGCAAGTATGATAGAACCATCAGTTTCAGAGTGGTTTGGAGTTTTGAGGGGGGGTTTAGTATTTATTTTGTAGATCTTTCCTCTGCAGCATCCCTGCATTCAAGGAGGCAGATGGGCAGTTATTCCTGTGAAAATAAGAGAACTCTAGGGCTGATGAGCTTTTAAGAGCTTTCAAGTATCTCAGGTCCTTATTTCCAGCTGTCAGTACGGAAACACTTAAAAGAGACAGATTATGGTAAGGAGAAGGTTGACGTGTTTCCTGTGCTGGATGACTCCTTGTTTTGTACGATCCAGATACCCACAGATCAGGTAAATCTGTGCTTGCCACTGCCTTCCTGGGGATGGGTTTCTGGAATGAGATGCCAGCTGGAAATCAATGTAGCATCCTTACATAAGTTTATGCATCCAATATTGATATAATTATCATTAATCCTGGCCATTAAATCAACTTTTTAACCTCGTATTCGTTGAAGCCTCTTGTAGTCTTGGCTCCGCTTACATTACCAACAAACATGTGTGAAGGTGGAGTCCTGTGCCTGAGCAGCCTGGCTCTGTGTGGAGGGATGGCACGGACTGAAGCCAGGAGCTGCAAGCCATGCATTCTTATTTACTTGTGTGGCACCCTGCACATGTTTTGGATTTTGGGGGGTCTTGCCAGAGGAAAATACAGCAGAAAGTAGAATAAATACTTTGGAATGGGTAAACTCATAATTTTTACAAGAGTTAAAGGAGCAAGCATTTCCCTACATGGTTTTTAGCCAGTAATTTCGCAGAGAGTAACTCTCTGAATAAGCACAACACCCAAATCTTTGCCAGCAATACATACTGAAGTAGAAGAGGCTGACACAGATCCAGCTGATACAGCCACACAATTGCGAGGGGTTTTTTTCCATTTCACTTGTGAGGGGTTGTCTTACTTTGCTCTTCTGTGATTTGTTCTTCTCGAGCTACCAATTAGAGAAATTGAAGGGTTTTAACATGATGAGGGCTCTAGGGAAATAAGCAAGAGTCACTTACACCGTTTCTGTTGGGACTACTTCTGTGTGTTTACTCTCATCCTTGTGTTTTGGTTGTGTAAATAGAGATTATGTGGAAGAATACAAAAGATGTCAAGCTACAGAATTTCCACCCTCCTGTGCGCATAGACCAGCAGAACCTTGGCTAGAAATCCTTTGTATGTAGGAGATCAGTGTGTTACGCAGCACCCATCACCCGTATTGAGTAAAAACATCTTGGAAGATGAAAACCCAACCATGCGCTTACCAGAAGCAGAGGGCAGGAGGACAGACCCTGCAGCCGGTTGCTGCTCTGGTGGTCTGCAGAGAAACGTGGCCAGGGCACACCTCACATCTTCTCCATACTCCCATAGTTTCCCAAAGAAAGGGGAAGAACCACCGTATCACAGGTGGCTGGCGTAAAACACACACGTACCGTTGCTTCAGAGAGAGCCGAAAGGTAGAGGGGGAAAAACTAAGAGCAAAGCAGAAAATAACCAGCAGTGGACAGGAGAAGGTAGAGAAAAAAGGAGTTGTTGCTAGCTAACAAAGCTAAGAGTGATAATAAAAGCCTGTTTAATGGAATGGGCGTGAAAGAAGAACTGAGAAAACACAGGTCCCCTGACAAATGAGGCGGATAATCAAATTAACAAGAATTTAATAATGTTAAGTTGCTCATAGTTAAGTGTGTGCTTTGCTCCACCTGGGCCTGATTGCTCTGCAGCTTTCAGGGCTAGACAACATCTGAATTTGATATTGCCTTCTTCCCAAGTTTTGTAGCCCAAATTTGGTGGCAGTTGATGCACAGGAGCTGCAGCATTCTGCAATACACCTTTCCCAAAGGGGAAGGAGTGAACTAGGTCCATAAATTGTTAGAGAGAAGAATTCAAATAATGGGGGGGGGTTTTGGCAAAGGATTTATCCATTCCTCCCAAGCCTGTTTCCATAGCAGGAGCCATAAGCTTCTGATAGAGGTAAAAAGTATTTAAAAAAAAAAAAAGAAGAGTAGCGACTGTTAATTGGTTCTTTTAGCAATACTCAACAGAACAGCTGGAGTTCCTGAAGCACATTATGAGTGAACACCAAAACAGCAGTTGCTCTGGACATCAGGTTATACCAGTGTTAAAAAGAAAATGTTGACACCAGTTTTAGCGACTTTCACACAAAAGGATTTCTGCATTCAGATTTCAAATGCACCAAAGAGAAAAGGGCGGGAACTACAAGACTGCTTTCTAATTCGATACTTATTTTATATATGAAATTGATAGGCAGATTTGTGATTGTTAATTAGAAAGGGACAATTCCTTAGCTAGGAAGATATTTCTATTCAAATTAGTGTATTTCCACATTGAAAGAGGATTATAAAATTAACCTTTTTATGTTGCAGTTAGCAATCATGTTCCCTAGCATCTCAACATTGTAATTTACCAGATTTTTATGCACTGTCTGGAAGATGATTTGTTTAAATAGCTTTTCTTTCATAAACCATATTAAAAACAAGGCAGTCAGACATTCAGCTGCCAGCAAAAGGCAATTCAAATCATCACCCTCACGGCCCTTCTAATCCAGTTGTGTGTTTAGAGGAGAAAGCACATGTATGTACCTTGTGTCTCCGGCAAATCAAGGCTGCTAGAACCAGAGGGTATTTTGTCTATGGATTTTGGCTTTTCCTTTAGGAGGATTTTGCTGTAATGCATTCCAGCTGTTCTCCCTTGCCTCTGCCCATCCCCATCCTCTTGGTCAGAACAGGAGCTGAGGACAAACCCCTGTTTCTGCAGCAGATCAGCTCTACTGCCTGTGCTCTGTTATCTCCTCCTGCTCCAGAAGTTGATGTGGAAGGCCTGGGATTCATGCCTAGAAGTTTCACTGCTCTGTAGATCTTCTGTGTTTCCAGAGCCCTGACATGCCTGCGGCGATGAGGGACTTTACATATAACAGAGATCCTGCAAGCCCTAATTCATCCTTCCCCCTCTTCTTTCATTTCAAGCCATTCACCAGTGAGATATAACAGCCTTTCTTGCTTCCTGTTTTCAATTACTGCAAAAGAACTTTAAGTAGTAATTAGGTCCGCTGAGGATATGTATTAAGTCTTCGACTAGACTTGAAGGAATATTTTAGTTTGTGCTTACTGGGTTCAAAAACAAACCCAGCCCAACAGCCCCATCTAAGAGGCAGTCAGGCAAAAAAGCAGAAAACTCAAGCAGTTTTATCAAACGCCAGAGAGCTTTCCAGTTTTCCTGAGCAGTAGGATGCTTGTGGAAATAGATTTGACTCTAGCAGAAGTCTCAGGTTAGTTTAACGTTAACTTCTTGCTAAATATGAGCTTTCTGGAATTGGACAAATGGATAAACATACACTTTGTTTTTAAAAAGAGCTCAAATAAAATTTAATGATTTCACTCTGTGTATGTGAAAAAAACTGCAAAGCACAAATTCATTCCTTAGCAGGCTAAAAGAAATAGGCTCATTTAAGTCTGTAGTATTTCAAATGAATGACTGCTCTTCAAAAATACTATAATGTATGGAGCTATTCCTTCCTGCCCAACATGCCTTTTATTTTTCAGTCTCCTGATAAAATGATTGTGTTATTTCTCTCTATGAAATACTCATTCATTTCTACTGACCTATCTTTTTGTCAGAAGTGCTGTCAAATATAATCTCAGAAATTACTTTCCTTACTAGACAGGGAAAAAAGAGCTTTCCCTGACACATGCTATTGTTCTTACTTGATCTGGAACCAAAGAGTCACTAGACATCTTAAAAATAAGTTTTAAAGAGGGTGTATGTTTGGGTTTTTGGTTTTGTTTTGTTTTTTTCAATATGAACATAGAGTATGGAAGCTTAAGCCTTGGTGAAGTAAATTTCTAACAGCTCATGTCAAGGTAAAGGTTTTCAAAGATATGCTGGATGCATCCACTAGAACTCCCATCTGTGTTTTTGAAAGTTCCTACTCCCAGGCATCACTTTCTGGCCTGATTGTAAAATATTTGAGCCCTCCTGCTTTGTAACACATTCAATATATTCAAACACCAAATTTCCTGTTTCTACTTGGAAGTGGAAAACCCAAAAGTTAAAGTAATATTCCTAAACAGAAATATATCTAGTTTTCCATTTCACTCATGATCATAATTTTTATGCAGATCACTTTGGTAATCCTGGTTGGGCACTTTATGGTTGCAGAATATTTTGAAGGAGTCCTGAACACAACAGAGTGAAGAATATAAAGTCAAGACTTTTGTGGAGAGATGCTAATAAGAGAGTGTGTGTTAAATGTTCACCTGGAGACTGTATTGATCATAGAAGATCACCTAAATCATAGATGAAAGAATGCCAATATTAGTTAAATACGAAGAATGACTGGTAGCAAGCAGAGATGTGCTTATATATATATTGCATAAAAGTATAAATTAAGATGTCTGGAAATCTTACATTAGGAAAATAACAATTGCAGAACAGTGGTACTGAGCATTTCCAAAAGCACTTAGCACAGAACAGTGGTACTGTGATATTGTGCTGCTTCAGGATGGGTTTTGAGCCTCTAGGGGAAAAAGCAGGGCTGTGATAACAAAAATAAAATAAACCGGCAGGGAAATGAAGTTACAGGCCAAGATCAGGACACACTCTTGTTTACAAGTCTTGCATAAGAACGGCAGGGACCAATGTATAATCCAAGGTCTGTTCTGCTGCCGTCCTGCTAAATGTGTGAACCGGACCTGGCAACAGGATGAAAATACTATTTGGCAAAGTAGTTAAGCGGTTCAAAATCTGTCTTGGCTTCAACAGGAGTTACAAAGGAACATAGTAATCTTGAAATCCCTAAAAAATAAAGATTCTGGGAAGAAGTTATTTTACTTAGAAGCCCTATTTTAAATAAAGAAAACAATTCCTTCTGAAAATATTATACATTAAAGAACTATACACTGGAAGAAGAGTCATTACACTAATAAGCCATTCATTTCACACTGTCAAAACGGCACCAAGATTGATATTTTTAACATCAGTATTGAAGAACAAGAGGGTGCAGAGATTTGGGCAAAGTAGAAAGCACCTCTGCCCTAGAGAAGGAGCGGACCAAGAGGAAGAGGAGGGTTGAAGGGCATCCGCCCACGCCAGCTGCAGCGGGTGCCTGGAAGGCCCGTGTTGCACTATCAGAACAATTTCCCAACGAGCTCAGTTTTGTTCTTTCCCCAAGTGCCTCTCCCCAGCTGCATGTCCAGCGTGCACATTGCGCTGCTTTCCCTCACACGCTCTCATTAACCAGATCTTTGGTTCATGCTTGCATCCCTCACTTATTATAGTCGCTGTCACCAATAATATATTCTCTTTGATTCCCTTCCTCATTTTCTTCCCTTCATGGCCCTCAAGAAGACACGAGGAAATTTGCATTTCTATCTTAACAGCGCATGACTCAGGAAGAGTGAAGATAACTCATGACACACGCGACTGGAAACGGCATGGCAGACACGTCTTATTTGACATCTACACAGCCAGGCCCTACACAGCTCCCCCGGCAGCCACGCTCCTCTTGTGATCACAGCTTTTCGGTTGGGGTTTTCAAAGCAATCCCTGCTCACCTTTACTGAAACGGGGAAAAAAAATTTAAAAAAAACAGTACTCCTTCATTCCCCCCTTCTCCCATTCCCCAGGAGAGAGATTTAAAAAAAACAGGTTGGTTGTTTTTGTTTGGGTTTTTTTAAATAAATAAGCATTCAAGCAGACAAAAAGTGCTGGAAACATTAACATATTTCTATTACACATGTTATCGTACGCTTTACATCAAAAGTGGTTTCAGGAACGCCTATATTATTCTACACAGGACATTTGTGAGTTGGAAAATTAGTCCTTGGTCTCTTTGGGGTTCCATATTTTTTCAAGAGAAAACAGGTGCTTTTTGTCTCAACATTTAGTTTAAAAATGCTGCGTGAGTAAGTGTTTTATCTCAACACTTGATTTGCTTTGGAAGAGTCTCCAGACTTGGCTGGTTGCATCCGAGCGTCTCCTCAGTCTGCCAACATGTGGCCAAAGCAACCGAAGCATTTAGTCACTCCAGAAGAGTTGCAGGGGTGCCTAAAATTAAGCTTGTGCTTCAGGTTTCTTTTGTGCCTAAACTGGTGACAAAGCACAGAGCATCTCCAAAGATTAAAGCCACAATTTCCATATTCAGTCTCTAACAGATGTTGCTTCTTGGACTATTCAGAAAAACAGACTTAGCTGCTTTGTTTCTCTGGCGTTTGCTGATGAATTTTTAAAATACAGATTACTAGAAAGATGTCATTGCGCTTCTCAGGCTTATATTAATATAATGGATTGCTTGTCAGCTGAAAGGAGCAATGAATCACTAACGGTGTGACCATGGGGAAAACACGTCAGCTTTACAATGAGGGGATTACATCTGAGGTATGACCGTTTTTGTAATTCGGAAGGATTTCGTAGCAGGTGCCACTCAGATTGAAAATACAACCTTAAAAGAAAGCTAGAGACAAAACTTGTGCTTCGTACAACCTTGAGTTCACATGCAGATATCCAGTGTTAAAAAGGTAAAAATCCTGCTCTAACATTGAAGATAAATACAGTTGAGCTGAGCGCAAGAGTAAAATGTGATTATATCACCACACATAGATCCCTAAAAATGGCAAAAAGAGTACTTCTGGCTGATCACACACAATTAGCAGCTGGCTGACGTCCCACAGCAGGAAAACCAGCGTCCTTTTTTACATTTTATTCTAATGAGCACAACCATGGAAATGGCATTATCATTTATGTAGGCCCCAGTCCAAGACAGCACTTAATCTTATCAGCAGGAATTTTAACTCCGACATACGGCTGAGGCAAATAGGTTAGTACGATTAAAGAGCGATTAGTTGCTCGCAGCCACCGCTCAAGGAAGTGTTTGTGTGTGCAGAGAGCACTTAGTGTAGGCCCTGGAAACACCAAGCCCAGGTTTCCTTGTTGGTGTTTCCCTGGGAAGAGAGATGGAGGGACAGCAGCTGCCCCAGGACACCCCAGGCTCTTAAAAGTGGCTGGAGAAAAAAATGGGGTAAAGCAGCACTGATCAAAGCAGCAAAGCCACTTTTGCCTCTCCCTTCTCTCGCCCTGCAGAACCCATCTTGGCCACACTGTGCCTCAAGAAGCTGTAGGCCACAGTTGTAGGCCTGACTTCACAGCTTGCTCCCAACTTAACCTTTGGAGGCCACGCAGTCGTGCAAAGAAATCACCGAGAAAATAAAATTAAGCATTTTACTCTTTGGGTATGCAGTGTAATTATTGATCTGAACACTTCGGATATGTGATTTTTGTTTGGTTTTTGGGCGAGAGGCCATCTGCTCAGCAAAGCCTGGTTTTCCCTTCTGTGTGTCAGTATCATCTGGAGCGCAGCATCTACCTGCAGCTTCAAAAATCATCTTGGCTTTAATAGCTGTACCTTCCAAGCTGTGCTACAAGTTTTTATTTTTCCCTGGAAATCACAATCCTTCATATCCACTGCTTGTTTTAATTTACTGCATGGCTACTTTTGCCTGACCACTGGGGTCCAGCTAAAACAATACTAGAAAAGCTGTACACGCTAGTTCCTTATGCTTTCTTTTTGGATTTTTATCCTTATGTCCTCTTTTTCTAGATGTCTTTTGTAGCAGCAGTATTATATTTTCACAAGACTTCTAAAAAGTCCTTAATTTTGGCCTTGGAAAATTCTTAGCCTTTTGTTTTAAGGCTTTGTTTCAAGGTATTGTTTCTTTTTTTTTTTTTACACAAGGAACAAACAAAAATAATGCAAATAAGGGGAAAGTCTTAAACAAATCATGTGTCTTGCTACTTTAGTCTTCTGATACAGCTCTGCTGTACTACCCAGAGACTTTAATCTGCTTTATGAACACTCATTATTTTGGAGCAGTTTAGAGAGTTGCTGCCCAATTACTGCATTGCAGCATCCCAGCTAAGCAGCTTTTCTAGGCTGTGTGAAGGCTTTGAGTCCACTTAGGGAAGTTATCCAGGTTACTCTGAAATGCCTGCAGGGGTGATTTCAATTAATTTGGCCCACTGCCCCCAAACAGGCCGTGTTCAAGTCCATCAGGAAGGCTGGTGCACATAGAATGGCAGAACAAACTCCAGTTTAGCTACAGCATCACAGAAAGACAAGTCAAATCACCTGCATGAAACCATCAATATTCCCATTCCCGGATCCACCCTGAAATGGTTTTCTACTGCTGCCTTCATTTCTTTTGTCATGGGGGACTCTGTTCTACATGTCATCAGATTTTGGTTGGCATACAGTATTTGAAAGAGTTTTAGTTGGGTTTAGTTTCTCTCAAGCCAAAGGGTCACAGTAAATAACCTGCACAGTTATGTCTAGGTCAAAGCAACCTCTCCTCATGGAACTACAAGCCCAGAAAAGCCCAAAGGACATTTGCAGGTCCGTAACACAGTGCTCATTGCCACAATAACTTATTCAGAGCTGCCTGTTGATTCTACTGTTTCCTCATTAAAATACACTGAAACATCAGTTTTCTTTTCCCTTGTAGACACCAGTGAAACCCACAGGCCTGCTCTGGGCTGGGGCCTTCTGCCGTTACTGGGACACAAGCAGAAGGTCACATTTGTGGGGTCCTGAGTGCTCAGTGCATGTTACTTACAGCTGCTGTCACCTGAAGACAAGCCGGATTTTAAAATACACATACCAAAATATTACTTCTCGCAGACCAAATCATACTTAGACCTTAAAAATAGTCTATCAGGTTAAAGCTCCTCACTGATAAGAAAAAGCAAACCAGCCAAGTTTGGTGGCTGAAGTGTTGTGACATTGTATTTGCTTTTTTTCTTTTTTTTTTAAACCAATCTGACTTATAACCTTAAACTCTAAAATACAGCATGTTATCTTATCTTATCTTTTTGCCCAAGACTTGAACAGTATGTGCTGTTCTGTGCTCTGAAAAGGATAAATTGCCATTTTCAAGTCTGTAACGTTAGCCCCCTCGTATTCTTATCTCCTTGAGGATGTCTGAAGGTGCGCAGAAGCCTTGGCACACCTTCCCGTACCCTTGCAGCATTTTACAGCCAATGTTCTTGACACGGAAAGAACCCAAGTCACACGCTGTAACTGCTTAAAGGATATGACAAGGTGTGCCAAAAATGTGATATTTCTCAGAGCAATCCAGCTCAGCCCAAAGGTATCATTTAATGCACCCAGCTCCCTGTGAGACCCTCGCAGAGAGGCTATGGTGCGTTAAAGACGACTCTATGCAAATGTCTTGTATAGAGGCAAGTTTAGCTCAGGGGAAAACCTGATTCAGTCCCCTAAAGGCAGAATTTGGCCTGGAATTAAAACCACAACAGCAAAAACTCCCACCTACCCACCTCACTGACCAGGAGACCCATGACCTGCTGTTACAAATACAGACCAATGTCACCTGCACTTGTCCTGCCAACAACGTTATCAACCCAGCTTTGACACTTATTGCTGGTGATGTAGAAAGTATTAACAACCCAAGGCAATTTTTCTGTCTCAAACTCAATTTGCAGCACAGGCTGCAAAGTTCTAGAAAAAAAAAAAACACCACAAAAAAAACCCCACACACAACACAAAACACCTTTTCTTCCCTATGGCAAATTGAGCTCCTACTGGATTTCTGACATTTTCTTCCCTCTGCTTCAGAGAAGCAACGGGATGCATCTCCCACGTGGATTATTTGTGCAGAGGTTCTCATCTCCATCAGAGCCCCAGCTCTCCCCTTCTCGCACCAAAATCCCCTTCAGCCCCAGGTAGGGGACAGCACAGAAAAACCTGGACCAACCTGAATTATCTTCCTCATAAGATCTTCAAAAGCACAATGGAAAGGGACCCCTCCAAGAGCCTGCATTTGAAAATTCCCATGTACGTTTTCCTAGGTAATTGCCCTGGGTGATTTTAAAAGGCAAGGGTGATGCTGAAAAGATAAGAGCCTTGTGAAGGGAGATTTCTGCTTTCGCCATTGTGGTCCACAGAGCAAGGTTTTAATTCAAACTGCAAATGTGAGCTGCTGCAGGCTGGGCTAAAGTGCCTGGGGTGATTTGATAAGATTCCTCTCTCCCCAAGCATCGGTCAGCAAAATCTGCAAAACACACCCAACACAGGACTAAGAATATTTTGGGCCTTACTCTGAAAGTTATGAATAAAAATGTATGCAGTACTTCTGTTCATTTTTTAAAGTTACTTCAGATGCCTTGGGTTTTTTTTGCTAAGAACATGTTTTACTCTTCATACACACATTGATTCTTTAAAAAAATAATCTCAGTTCTCAGATACTTTAAAAATCTGATCTTTATCAAAGTGTGGCAAATGTTGTAGGAAAGAAATTTTAAATGGTGCAGCTCAGAATCAACTCAAATGTCAAAGAACATAATGACATGTTTTGAAAATGTTTCAATCAACCTTCACATGGTTCAAAAATCACTCCATTCTGATTTGGCATAAACAAGCTGGCCCTGTCCTTACTGGTGCTACAAGGGCTACCAACAAGGTGCTAATGAAAATTTGTGTGTGTGAGAGTACGGACACAGCTCTCAGAGAATTTGACTGGTCTGACAAGGTCAGTTCAATATAAGCAGCCAAACGCCTGCCAGCCTGTAATGACTTCTTCTGATCAATAATGACATAGCCAGATTTGAAACTGGCAACCTGGAGGCAAAAGGCTTTGTACCCTGTTACTAATCTCCTGAGCTTTCCATTCTCCTCTGAGGTGCTGCTTTCTAATGAATACATTCCACATTCAAAATGACAAATGTCTTCCATTTAAAAGATCTTGAGGAAAACATTCCTGTGGTTGAGAAAACAACCCTACAGTATTAATTCTTTTAGGCCACTGGAGTTAATATATCAGTTCTATAAATTAAATGATTCTGTGTGAATCATGAAGAAAGATGCCTGGGAGCCACATCGCCTTGGGACACAAGTTGTTCATCTCCACTCGTGATGAGATGGGAAGCACAGGCTGGTGAGGGCTGGGATCACTACAGATGTGCCCCTGACAGCATCATTGGTGTCCATAGATCTGAAGCCCTACCTCTTCAAAGGCTTTATAACTGATACAGGTGCCACTTACAAAACACAGCAAGCATTGAAGATGTTAAAACTGTGAGGGAACAGGGGTGAGCTCAGTTCCCATGAGCAGGGTTCACTCTTCCCCTCATTACTGTGAAGTTGTAGGAATGAGGTAGAAAGGCCAACTTCAGCAAAACTGAGCTTTTAACAAGGAGTTTTACTTCTTTATTCCTCACCCCAGATTATTTTTCATGCCATTACCCGCAACACAAGCGCTTGCTTTCAGCCTTGGTTGCTGGCAACAGATGGAAAGCTAATGCAGGGGTCTAAGCGAACAACAGCATGCTTTGTGTGCCCCACAGACCTTCTGACCATTTCAATGGTGAGCTTCTCAAAGTTAAGCCTTTAATTCAGATATTCAGGGTCTGATCCTGACATTCCTCCTGAAGCCTGAGGTCAAACAAAAGCTGCATAGATCATAGTATTCCTCACACATGGACACACCAAGCAGTCCTGAGTCCACCTGAGTCACAGAACCTCAAGCTTGGAGGTGAAAAGGAGAAACCATGCTAGAAGAACTATAAATCCTTGCCTTGATTTTAAGCAAAATATTTTAGAAGCGTATCATTGTGGTAGAAAACAAGAAATACAGCAAAGTTCACTGGCTCACATACCTCATTTAAGCTTAAGCTTTGCTGCTTAAACATTCTTGAGGGAGCTGAACAGGGACAGAGCAAAGACTCCACAGCAGCACTGAAGGTTCCTGGCCTGACCTCATCACCACTGAAGCTTACAGAGGATTTGCCCCCACCCTGCAGCCCCCAAATCCTCAGAGCTCATCAGGCAGCGATCAGCTACCCCAGCACAACTTGCAGCCCCAGCAATGTCCATCCCACCCTGGTCTCGCAGCAGGATGCCGCAGGAACAGCTGACAGATCACCCCGCGTCACTCGGCCCATGCTGCCCCGAGCTCTGTTGTCCTCATCTTGCTCTCTTGTCCTTGTTACAGCTGCCCTGAGATTGTGCTATGAGGTCACCATCTGAATCTCTGACGGTTCACACCCCGTTGCCTGTGCATTAAATCCCACCAGTGTCTCCAACTTGGTCACCAGAGGCAAACTGGGTGTGAAGGGTTACCCTCTGAGCTCTGGTAAAACGGTTCACGTCTTCTGCTGGCCTAAACGGGACAAAGCAGAAGGCTGTGGGGAATTAGACCAGAAGTTTTGAAGTGACTAGAAGCCGATCCAGAAGGTTATGTTGTCTGTAAAGAGAACTCACAGACGGGAAATCACATCACTGCTTTGGAACCTCTTCTGTTCATGACATCCCTGTGAATTATGAGCTCTCCCTTCCATTCTCCAAACTATCATGAAGAGTTTTCCATCACTTGACTTTACTGAAAGGTCACCTAGGTGGCTGAGTCCAGCCATTTCCACCCAACTCTTTTTTTTTTTTTGAAATTCAAGTGTTACCAACTCTATGCTTGTCTCAGCTCTTTAAAAAGCCTTCAGAGATGATCCTCAGACCAGTGAGTTTTCTACCTAATGAAGTCCAACCAAAACAAATTGGTTGCTTCATAAGGAAATACTAAAAGGACACAAAGATTGTCAGCTAAGTATCTGAAAGAAGCTCATCACAGCTGAACCGCTGCAGTTCTGGCTCCTCTCTATGCTCATTTCCATAGAAGCTAGAGCATAAAACTGTATCGGCAGGTCATAAACGAGAAATGACCTACCTCAACTTCCACAGGAAAAGCCACAGCTATCATACAATCAAATCGCAAAGTTATTAGAAGCCACCAGCTAATAATAGAAGTCCACACACCATGGTCCTATCTTGTGTATCATGCCCTGTGGCTTGGAACTCTGACAAAGTTAAATACACAATAAAACTTTCCATTAATGGTTTAAGATGCAACGCATCAGGGGAATAGCTGGTTTGGCTTCTGGCTAAACTCCTAATAAATGTTTAGGCACATGTTAGTCTGCTGTACCCTGTACATACACAGAAGTCCTGTTGTGTACACAGACAGCGATTCTATGCTCTACCACTAGCTGAATCCAGGATACACAGCTCACTAAACATCACTCCGCACTTACAGGAACCCATTTCAAAGAGAAATTCCAAGGTCCATCCAGCATATTGTCACCCCAGTGAAAATCTACCACCCAAACCATCACAGCAGGCAGACAGAAAACCTTGGCCTGAGGAGTTTTTTCAGCTCTGACATTGAGATCCCAAAGCTGAAATCCACCTTAGCAAGACATCTGTGCTATAATTTATTTTAGCTTCATTACAAATAGGAATTCTCTGATGCTTCCCTCCTACTGTATGAAATGCTGAGGAGCCTGTTCAGATTTACAGTTCATTGACCTGTGCTGAAAATCTCTCTTCTGATAAGCAGAGGAATAAACGCAAAATTGTCCGTCAGTGCTCTCAAAGACAGGGAGTTCTTAAGAACCTCAAGCACAAAAGTTATAAAACAGCTACATTTTGCAAGCATAGGTCTGACAATATTTCTCTATCAGATCTAGCAAGTTGCATCATACTCGGGTGTATCCGTCAGTGTATTAATGTCACTATTAAACACCTGATAGAAAGAGGATGGCTGCAGAATCTGAGAGTGAGAGGAAAGAACACCAGCAGTAGGACAGCAATTCAGGGGGAAACACATTCCTTTTCATTTGAAATTAACTACAGAGGCCAATCCAAACTGTAATTCAGACATGTTGGGAGCA
This sequence comes from Pampusana beccarii, assembly GCA_013399365.1. Lineage (NCBI taxonomy): Eukaryota > Metazoa > Chordata > Aves > Columbiformes > Columbidae > Pampusana > Pampusana beccarii. Next base: position 176,549 of record VWYH01003971.1, read on the forward strand.
TTATGAGGGCTTTAACCTGAAGAAGCAGCAAATGTCACTACAGTTACTTACACAGCAGTCCAAATTGCTGAGCGAGAAGTCCTTGAAAGGTGTAAGGTACTTTAAGGATTTTCTTGATGCTCACAGAGATATTGCCATGGTGCCCACTCTATAGTTTGCTACTATTTTTGTATCATTTTATAAGGAGGATTTAAAGCTCTAAACCATCAACTACAAGTTAAAAAAAAACCCAAACAAAACAAAAAACCACAACAAAACCAACAAACCACAAAAAACCCAGACCAAACTAACCAATAAAACTGAAAAACAAAAAAACAAATAAACAAAGCCCCACCACAAACAAAACAGAAAGCACACCACAACCACCAAAACAACACATTAGACGTCTTCGAAAAACGGCAAAGGCAAACTTTTGTAGCATCTTCAGTCCCGTAGCTTTCTAGTTTACATAACTGATATGACTTGAAGTACTAAGAGGAAAAACTCACCTTATTAGCTAGCTTGTCTATCTACTTGAACACGTCCTCAGGCAGGGTCCAAAGGGTTGACGATTTCTGAAACTGCAATTTATTCTTGTAAGTGCTTGAGCATTCCCTTAGTAAACAGAACACAAGGAGCCCTCCTGGGTCTCCCCTCTCACTGACACTAACCAAGCGCTATCTGCAGGACCTTTATGAAGCCTGAGTCTGTGCCTCAGCTGTCCCTAAGCACCTGGGATCAAGGTTATTGGCAACAACTGCTGATTTATTTGATTGTTAACATACTTTGGAGCAGCACTGTCTCCTTTCATGTCTGTCAGCACTTAACAGACCATAATGGTTAATTGTAATTACAAACCATCACGAAGCCTGTGCCAAAACCCAACTTCAGATTCCTGGCTGCAATACTAGCAGCAGGTATATACTGCGTACATTTCTTTTCTTGTTCCTCCCCAAACCAGGGAAGCTTTCTGTTCTTCTGAGCAGGATCAGCTGGAGGATCCTGTGTGCTTGTGAGCTGTAATGTGACGTTAGATGAACAGAGGAGGACATTAGAACGGTCACTTTGTGACCATTGCCACGTGCCTGCTCAAACGTCAAGTGCCGATTGCCCAACGCGCTGCCACCCCCCTCTCTTTAGCCTCACTGAGGGCATAAAAGAGAGAACTCCTGTCCACAACCTGCTCATTACGACCCGCAGTATGGTGCCCGTAAATAGCACCTTTTCTTGTGTAGGTCTAATTGGCCAATATATAGTAGCTGCTTCTGGCTCCTTTGAGTACTCACGCGGCACACTGGGCGTGCACACATGTAATTTATCATGTCAAACTCATTTTCTCTTATGGGGTATTGTTCCTGCCTTTCTTCTTCCAGAGAGTTATTATTCAGTGTGAATTTCCTTTGTAATTAAGTGGCTTGGTTACTGCTCCCAGCTCTGGAAAAATGACAAAGGAAAAAAAAAAAATGAAAGAGCCACCACCTCAAATTGGTTTGCATTCAGCAGGGTGGCTTGCCATTCGTGGAGACCAGCAGATATCAGCCTGAACTGAAAAATGGAAAAAATACTGTATCATAACGTTAGCGTCTCTCACGCTAGATGGGAGCCTCACACGGCACGGCAGGAGTGGGTAGCAGTGGTTAAAATTCAGCGTTGGAACGAGTGTGGTTACGCTGCACGCACCAATAGCGTATTTTGATTATAGAACTTAATTGTATCATAGATCAATGATAGTTTAATTTATGAGGATTGATTTTGTTAACTCAGGCAGTTCAAAAGGCACTGTTAAAGCTTCAGTTCATTTAACTGTATCTGACTCGAGCTTTGCTCATGCTATCAGAAGATAAATGACTGTATGTAAACTAACACCATCACCCCCTTATTTGTATACTTATTTCAGCATCTGTCACTATCTGTGAGTTACATTTAAATGCAAAGCGTTAGCTGGGCAGGATACAGCACAGGGCTTTGAATACTTAAGATCGAGCAACAAAAGCATCACATGATTATTTGCGCATGTACACTTGCTGATTCTTCGGATGCTTTATTATTGCCATATCCCCAAATTTCATAATAGGTAATTGTTGCACTCCTATTTAAATAACAACAGGATAGTCATGAATACTCTGACAGAAGAAAAATTCGATGAGCACGTCCATTCAAGACATGGTTTGACAAGAACTTAGCAGCTCTGGTGCACAGACCTCACATCCGGTAAAGCAAACAGAATGTTACATCTCACAAGGCTCTTTCTTGGAGGTCCAAGTCACAAAGACAGGGTTTACATGAAAACCTTGACATTTACTCAAAACTGATATTTCCCACCAATTTACACACACACACACACACACACACCCATCTCTATTCATAATTTTCCAGTGTCTCTCCTGCTCTAGCTTTGCTCTTGCTATCTTGCTCACCAGCTGGACTTGTTCCCCCTTCCTTGAGAAGGCCTGAATCTGTTTGGAAGCAGACGTCGAGCCAAGCCTCAGCCCCCTGCAAACCACACAGATCCCACAAATGCAACGCACTTTATTTTATCATTATTAGGAGGCATCTCACACCTTGGCTTTTATTAATTTTCGTTGTACATTCTCAATGTAGTTTTTCCTTTTCTCTCTCTCCTGCTTTCATTTTCTGGTGATATTCCCAGGCTGGGATCCTGCTGGGCAGCCACCTGTTCGTAGCAGAGAGCAGGAGCCTCTGGGGAAAGGGATGTCATGTTTATCTGCTTAGCGCTGAGTTGTGGTGCTGGCTGCAGCTCATCACAGCACCAGCACAAATATATTACACTGGTAGCAACGCTACAACTGCTTAAGGGGCGCAGATCCTATAGGAGAGAGAAATGGAAAATCTGAAACAGCCACACGGCTACCAGAGGAATATAAGTCAACTCCTGACAGTGTCGTTATACTCACCAGAGCACTCAAAACTAATTGCTATCCTTAAGAATCAGGTCGCTTGTTTTAATCTTAATGGGAAAAACTGTTTTAGGTGGTGTTGGTACAAAGGAAGGAGAGGCCAGGCAAATCAGGATGCTTTCCTTTTGTTTTCATTGAGCTCACGTCTTGATTTGTTACCCTTCTGTACATCTGCACAGTAACGTAATTATCAAATTAGCTGCAGTAAATCCTGAATTTATTCCATACGGTCAGATAAAAGGACCACGCGTGATAAAGACATTTAGTTTGGAGCATTTCAGGGGTCTAGGAAAATCTGGAAGTTTGTGCAAAACTGACAACATACAGGTAAATCAGAGCGGCTTCCGAAGTAAAATGACAGTATTTACCGAAAGATTATAACAGTTCAACAACCTGGATAGTTTTGCAGAGGAATTGGGTTCACAGCTCCGGGGAGAACAGGGGGAAGCTTTGTGACTCCAAAACGTGCGATTGAGCTCTGCTAGCTGCAGGGAGGATTAGTCTGGTAATGCAGCGGCATGTGAAAACGAGGGCACTTTTTTAAAGGCTTGCAACTGTTTCTGTGAAAGCATTTTTGTATCTATGTACTTGAGCAAAGCCGCTTTGAATTTTCGAGTGTTTAGCTTCAAATGTTCTGGGGACTCCAGAGGAATACACAGTTTCAAGCTCACTGTTTGAGACGCTGTGACAAATAGTCCCGCTCCAACAAGAAAGTATCTGACATCAAAGAAGTCCCAGGGGGAGAGGGAAACAGAATCAGTCAATGTATTTTAAATTACTTTTCACAATCAAGCTGTGTAAAGCAGTGTATGACACCAGATTAGGAGACAGGGTTTCTGTAGTTACCAGTAAGTGTAGCTCCTCTGAAGTTAGTTTTTATGCTGAGAGACGTAGAATTGTCTCATTTTTCTTCGGCTCTGGGTGGTTGTGGCACTTTCTGGCTCCATGTGACACCCACCCTCTAGAAATTGTTCCTGTTCCCACCTCTCTTGAGCCAGATGTCCCCAAACCAGGCAGGAAAACCCAGGCTAGCGAGATGGAAACTGCAATTGTCACAGAATATGATACAGCAAGGGACACATCTGCAGAGAAGCGGAGAAGAGAAAACCACACAGGTGCAGCCTCGAAGGAAAAATGCCTCAAAAAGGAGAGTATGTTCACAGACCAGACCCTAAACAGGCGCATGGGAACCCTCTCGTGTTTGTAAAGTTCATAAGACAAAACGGATCAGAGATCACACAACACGCACCTTTATAACTAAACACGAAGCTGTGCTGAGGTGCTAAGGAAAGATGCCGTTCCCAAGGCAATTCCTTTTATGCTCCTGGATTATGGGAGTAGTAGGATATGAAAGCAAATCCTCAAGCATTCGATAAATAAACCAGTGCATCATCAGCATAACAATGATGGTGGGAATTATATTGCATGCTGCCCACTCCAAAGGCACCCACAGGATGTAAAAACCGGGCCCTCGTGAGATTTCACAGTGTCTGCAGTGAGCCAGCAGGAAACCAAAAGCAGGTTAAGAGCATGAAACAGTGTGGGATTCACTACAGAGATGTTGAAATAGTGCAGAAGTATTGGCCACTTGAGAGGTGAACTGCTGCGATCAGCTCTGTCAGGTTTGGGAGACAGGTCCACCACCATCAGCACTGGCAGCACGCTGTTCTGAGCACGCAGGAGCACGCGCTGGTGCTGGAACTGCAGACGATAGCCGGCACGCTGGGGAAAGATCAAAACCCAAGCAAAAATTCCTCGTTAATTAGCTGGGAAGCGGCTTCACCACCAAGCTGTTGTTGCCAGCACTTTTGAAAATAATTGTGGGAAGAAAAGTAGCAAATTGGACAGTGATGAAAGGTGCCCCCAAAGCAGTCCTTCGACCACCAGACACCGTTATTTTAGTCCCTAGTTGAGAAACAAGAGCTCTCCAGCTTACAAAGACAGCAGCACCACTGCTTGTAGGCAGCGCTGCACGCTGAGATCGGTGACCCGCCACAATGCTCCATGGCTTAGGAGAGAGGCACCGGCACCCACTGGTTGGGGTCACACTCTTCACAGATGGTGAGCAGACACTGCTGTTCATAATGATCACACTGTTTGCAGGATTTGAGGGGCACGGTCGTGTCTGAGAGTGGTGAAAGGTGCAAAGGCACAAACGCAACAGGAGACAAGCAAGAAAACTCCCCTTGAGCAGGAGCCTGGCTCTTAAGCTCTCAGTGCTGTCAGGCACTTCTGCTTCTCCAAAACTCCAACTTCTTCTAAGCCTGCTGTAAATGTTAATTTCCTTCCGTCAAACACATCGTTCTTTTCAACATCACTGCAGTAAAGTACGTATTGCTCCATATAGCTTTATTCCATCAGGCAGGAAAAGCGACACACATACAGTTTGGTATTTATCCATTGCTGTAACTACCTAAGCCTGAGATTTGAAAACTTTGCCATACTAATATGGCCCCTGGCACTGATCTCTGTGTACAGGAAGAACAGTCTACCTCCCTCCTACAAGTTCAGTACTATTAGCACAACTAAAGGCCTACAAAACCAACTCCCCGTTTTTAGCTTCCCTCAATATATACTGAAAAAATTGTTGGACATTTTTGCTACAATTTTTTAAGTCTATCTTGGTATTTTCAACTGCAAAATGTAAACTCATTACTTTCTTAAACAAATATTTTTGAAATACATATCACTTGGCTTAAATTTGACAGAGTGGTTCTCATTTAGATAAGGATTCAGTTTTTTCCGTGGTAAGTTATCGCAAAAGTGTATTCAAAATTGCATGCAGCTGACACCAAGTCATGTTTGCTGGATTAAAAAAACAACTTGCAGACTTTTAAATATGTGGTTGTAAGATACACCAAACAGGCAAAAGGGCAAACATTTATTTTATGCTTTGCTATGTACAAGCAGGGCCCGTGTTATTTCCCCGGCTCAGGCATCTGTGCCTTCCCCTCTCAATTATTTGAGCACCTGAACTTCCGTTGGGGAAAACAGCCGCATTACCAGTTACGCCAAAGTCCAAACTTGTGCGAACAAGACAAGCCCACGGAGCGATTGCAGAGTGGAGCCAGAGCTGCATGTGCTGCTCTAGAAGCTGGGACTTCCTCAGAGCTCTCTTTATATTTCTGTTTAGCTCACACAAACAATTCAACTTGTCAAGGGATGACCTTTAGCTCTTTTTGGCCAAGACAATCTGTATTTAACACACTGTTGATGGCATTCTAGTTTCCTTTGCTGCCTTTTAACACGTAGTGAGATATTTCTCCTTTTCTTGTAAGCACAGTTTCCGCTTTTCCAGAATTAAACGTATTCTGATAGTGTGGACCTATTAGCGAGCTGTAGCGATGCCCGGGTGTTGGGGACAAGGTAACAGAGTGACCAACTTAGACCCTAGTATTATACTTGAGGTCTACCGTGTTCTTTGAGAATGTGTCTAAACGCTGAGCCTGAAAATTGCCTCCTGCTTCTATAAGCTGGTAATGGCACTTTCTCTGTCGGGAAGCAATTGTGAACAATTTTCTCACGTGTATTTTTTCACTTCAGTAAGCAGCAATAAGTAGCCTAGCAATGGATGGCTGAACTGTCTGTCTGTCTGTCTGTTTGTTTGTTTATTTGTTCATTCCAAGGCAATTTGCAGAGGAGTCAGAGTAGTCAGAACTGAGGATAATTCTCTGTTTAAAATGTCCATCATTTTAGTATTTGTTTTTAATTGCCACTGTTCCTGACTTTGCCATTAGATAGGAAGGAAGGGTGCTGTAGGAAATACGTAGTGACAAATCCATGGTTTCACTCGAGACATGTAAGCCTTCACCATGAGATATCTGCGTGGATGTGAGACATACTGGTTTCCAATAATGGGTTCAAAGAGTTTTCAAGAGGCTTTTGGTGTTTATAAAGAACTTCTGGGCACTTCAGATCATTTATATGGTATCTCCTAACTCCTGCAGACCCGAATAGCAGGATTTCTGGAAGTACTTGTACACTGTTTGCAAACAGCCATGGTCTGTTTTAGTTGCATCTTGCATTTTCTCAGATAAGAATCTTCAACGACAACCACTAGGATAAATATTTTCAGCAACACTCCGGTTTGTTTACGTGTGACGCGAAGGCAGAACGTGGTTTTCAGCAGCAGCCACCACAGATCCGGAGGGCGGGAAGGTCGCTCCGAGCCAGCGTGTTGGTTGTAACGCATCTAGAGCAACTTCAGCTGGCGAGCAGCTTGCTGATCGAGTTTTCTTACCAAGCACTCGAGACTGGAGCCCCATCTAAAGCGAGAGTTTCGTTATATCTCACTCTTGACAACTCTCCTGCCATCACTGCTGTCACACAAAAAGGGAGAAGGGCGGCTTTGCGGGGAGAAAATGACTTCTACTGTGTCTTTGAAATACAAAGTGGTGATAAATACTTGTCCTCCTAGTAGAACTTTACTGAAAACATAATTACGCCAGGAAGAACTAGTACAAAAACTTCCTCCACAATAACTAGAGCAGATTTCTGTCTTCTGCTTTTGATAACGCTCCGGCATGGGAACAGGAGGACAGGGCTCAGGCTTTCCAGCCACCACCTGAGCACAGGCGGATGTATGAATGAAGCAAATTGAAACTGGGTGAAAAGATGTAGACCTTGCTAACTCTGTTATACATCTGGTGGCCTGAAGGGGTTAACGAAACCCACAGAGCTGCTGGGCAATAGTTCCTGCACCCCGGCAGCAGTCACCAGTGGAAGATGTGTAAAGCCACAGTAACAATCTTTTTTCCTTTGGAAATGTCAAAAGTGTTTGGTTTGTATTGTTTTGGTTTTTTCCTTCTTTTGCTTTGCGCTCTGCTGCTCGCCTACCTGAATTTAGCTGCTTGGAAGATTCAGTTTTGCAATTGTCTCAATGCACTTGTTATCCCACCATCAAAGGTACTTAGTCATCAGATACCTGCTGATTTTGGTGGGATTTAACTGCAGCGTTGCTTCTAATAGATGCTTTCAAGTCAATACCTGAATTCGGAAATAACGGCTTTCTTCCTGCTTGCTGCCAATGTAAATGAAATTATCTCGGGGGAAAAAAAATAATTGAACAAAAATATCATAGATGTATGGAGAGACACCAACACCCGTCAGGCAGCGTCAGGCAGGCCTGTGTTAACGGGGGAGTCTGGCGCGAGCTGGGGCCGAGCAGGGGCGTGCTGGGTGTTCAGCTGGGAAAGGTACGGGAGGAAAAGAAACTGCACATCTCAGCATGAATGCAAAGTGTGTGAGGGGCTGGGGAACACGTTCAGCAATGACTCGGTTGGTGTAGGTGAAGAAATGATAATGCAAGTTATAGGGTAAATTGGATGGGCTTGTCAAAACCCTACCAGACAAAATGTTGCCATGGTTATGGAGTCACCCAACTAAAGAGAACACGGCTCGCTCTGAAGTACAAAGGCCAGGAAGGCTTTGTGGTCCCTCACCAGGGCGGTGGGGAGAGATGAACGTCCAGATTTGCCGCCTGCTGTCATTAGGGAATGCAAATCAGAGCCTGCAATGCAAGCAGAGGGTGCCCAGGAGCCTCGGGGACCACCTCTCCTGGTTGATGCCTAAAACGCTCTCCTGGGAGCTGAGGCTGATTGCTCTCTGTTCTGCATAATGGGTAGGCTCATTTTATTGATCCTCAGTTATTTTTCAATATTCTTTGCTTCATTAGATGAGGCAACCCAGGTAGATGGTCACAGGCCCGTAAATAAGCTTCAGTGGCCAATGCAAGCCCATCTTCAGGAGGAAGAATCTGCATTTTCGCTTTTAACAATACACAAAGCCAGTTATACTTGGTTTTAGTACATCCGAGGAAAGATTAGGATGGATTTTTGCACAGTAGAAAAATGAGTGCACATTGATTATAATTCTAAAATATTATTTCGTCTATGTTTTAAAAAGTACAGTGAGAATTAGCTTCAGTACTATTTTGTATTAGGAATTTTTTTTTCTATGTGTTACTCCTATAGATGTGGTTTTGATAAGAATTCTTATTCCACCCCTATGAATTTGGAGTGTTATGAGGCATAAGGAGAAAACAAAAGAGAAAATAAAACCAGCGCAAACGACATAGAAAGTATCTGGCTGCCAGGGGAAAACACTGTCTGTGAGGATGAGGACCCAGCTTGAAGAATTTAGTGACAAGGACAGAAAGGGCGAGAAAGTCACATTACAACAGCGATGCAGTCTCCGGTGGGTCATTTGAATTTCATCTGCAGAGTCGTTTTCATGCCATTTAGCCATAGGCACAGCAGGAATAGAGAGGACTAAACACATTAAAATACAAAATCAGACAAGGAGAGATTTGGGCTTGTGGTCATTATATTTGATAAAATTCAATGATATGGTAGGCTGAGTTAGTGTCATATCAAAGATTGAGTGTTTACAGAAAAACATGATATGCAACAGGAGAAAGGGCTGTAGCAAACTCATTCCGGTTTCGTGGTGCATCAAGCACCCATCAAGTACAAAGAAGAAAAGATTTCTGGCCTAAAAACAAACAAACAAACAAAAACCCAGAAATCAAGCAAACCAACCCAAAGACACGTGGTAAGGGATGTAATGAAGGGAACAAACCTGGTCAGCAGCACTAATTGGTGAAGATGTGGAATGCAGGAAAGTTTATTTTTTCAGCTGGGAGGATAAGGAAAGGGAGGGACACAAACAGACAGAGCCGTAAAACCTGATCAATTAGTGTTAACAAAAACAATAACCAGAAACAAACCTGGCCAGTTGCACCAGCTGATGGAACAGCAAGAAACTGCAGCAACCCAGGACTTCACACCGATAAGGATGTAAACCTGAGGTTTATTTTTTCAGGCAATCATAGCATGAACTAAAAGTACTTTTTTAAAAATTGGATTGATGCTTGGAAATCATATTCTGGTTTATACAGACTTAAGTTCATTTCATCTTGCCTCAGTAGGTAGTGAATATAATGCAGAAATAAACCAAATCGTAGATTTATAGAGCTCAAACTTAGAAAGGGCTACTAGAATTCTCTCATATAACCTTGTGTACTTCATAGGCCAAACTTCACATGCTAAAATCTGTGTGAAGCCAATGCAACCATAGAATCAATGTCCTGAGTTGAAAGAGACCCACAAGGATCATCAAATTCAACTCCTGTCCCCGAGCAAGAACGTTTGCTCGAAAAACATATCACACCTGAGTTGTTGTTGCTTCAACATATTCAACTCCACCAAACCCTTTATAATGTTTTTTCCCGTGACTAATTATATTCACTGCTAAAAATCAGCACGTTATTTCTAATCTGATTGTATCAACATGCAGGTTCTAAACAGTCCCTCATTTTTTTCTAGATAAAAACCCAGTTTGTTATCATACTGGTTACATAAAAAATCATGAATCAACTAAACACTGACATATAAAGCGATGTGGTGGATAACGTCAAGTAAAATGAAAAAGAAACGTATTTGTTCCAGACAGAATGTGTACACATGATTACCACTTGATAGAATAAGACCCAGCATCTGCATCATCAAAATCTATCCATCACCTTCGGTGTGTATTCGGGTTGTAAAGGAATGATCAACACCAGCTTTGATTTATCTTGAGAACTGATTCTCAGCTACCTTTTCTACATATGATTACGCAATAAATGTAGAATATAATTAGCTTTGTGCTTCCAGTCATGCTTATAGAAAGAAGCTGCTTCCTTTTCCCCATTCCCAGCCTGGGGACTCTCTCGGCAGATGTCTACTTGGCTACAACCAAGCAACTTCTTGGAGAATCAGAACTTCAAATGCCACCGCACTTGTTACTCTGAGAAACTTAACGCTGCTAAAGAAACAAACATTTAAAGGCAAAGATAAATTCCCGTGCAGGTTGCCGTTTACTACATTTACTGCTGTTTACTGCATTTAGGACTGACTCAGGTACGATACAACAAGTAACCACTAAATGTAGTTACTGGTGGATACTTGGCTGGTATGGAGCCAGTTGCCAGCCTGAGCCAGACCTCCTGACCGTAATTTAACTCTAATAACGCATTTCCAGCAATTACTCTGTCAGTGTACTTGTTACTATTAATATTCTCAGCCTGAAAAGTGAGTTTGTCTACTCCATCAACAACCAGGTAGCCCGAGGCACGTGGACTAAATGATTCAATGGTATATTCAAAAACATAGACCCCCAGATACGGAACGTGGAACTTCCCGGTTGCTGGGGCAAATGAAGCTCCGTAGTTCACGTCCAGATTATTAAATCTGATGGGTCCTGGAGTCGTCATTCCGTACGTATGAGAGGCAAAAAAAGCCACCATTGGTGCGTATCTGTATGATCCTCGTGAAAAGTCTGGAAAGGAATAAACAACAATTTCAAGTCATGTTTCATTGTATAAAGGCAATTTGGGCCTGCCAGAAGATCACAAGCAGCTTTTCTAAAGTCACATCATCCAGTAGCTTGAGCGACTGAAATACAGCATTTCTGCATAAACTCAGAGATTTTCTGTATTGCATAAAAAGTAATTTTCTTCACAATTAGTGCTAGGTGTATCCACAAAAGAATAATTTTAGAAACAGCAAGGGAACTTACGTTTGCCTATACTACATTATCATTACAGGAGCTGCTATTTTTCTTTGCTTGCTTTCTTCCTCACCCTGTTCCGCCCCATGAAGCTTTTCCCACCCCAGGATCTCTTTCATTGTTCATCTGTGTGTGCTGAAGCCAGAATTTTCTCCGCAAATCTTAGACAAACACTGGAAAGGTTTAGCTCTCCTGATGTGAAATGAAGGAATAAAAGTATATGTTTTTCTCTTCCAGCAGAGCCTGCACGCTATGATTCCCTGCCACTGTACAAATTATTTTATTCACTATTCATATGCTGTCATGACTGAGAATCAGCCAAATGGCTGCTGAAAGCTGCATATAATTCACATTCCATGTGGCCTGGTTGTAAATTATTTTTTTTCTGGAGTGAATAAGCACAGTTTCCACTTTTTAAAAGATATCTTTTCACGGGCTGCATCCTTTGCTGATGAAAATCAGAGACATACCTAAAATGACTCCTTGAGGCCATAGTCCCACGAATTACGGTAGCTACCGGTATTTACAGTGCATTTATGGCTGTGCTGAAGCTGCTGTTCCCCACTGACATGGTTTTACCTCCCCCTGCACCCTCCCACCCTGCACGGCTCAGCAGACAGCTCCCCAGCTACCGTGGCCATCCCAGCCCCATTTCATCCCATTGTCTGGTCGCATTAAAGCAAGAGATTATGAGTCACCTATGGGAATTGATGTCTTCAGGACCAAAAGACAGGCCACCACTACTTGACTTGGCACTCATTAAAGTGAAATGTGAGACCTTTGACCGGCAAATGCTCTCTAATGAGGCTCTGGGGCAGAGGCCCCATACCGCTGCCATATCCCGCTACTAAATTCTTGACTCACCGACACTCAGGGAGTTGTCGTTCACCAGCTTCGTGCTGCAGTTGACTCCTCCGAAAGGGTGGCGACAAGCACAAACGAAGCCCTGTCTGTCGGTGATGCAGGTGCCTCCGTTCTGGCACGGGGAGCTGGCACACGCTGAGTGTTGCTCTGTGACGGAGAGGGAGGAAAGCCGACCACCTCAGCTGCCGTGCCATTGCAGCGGCACTTCGCGAGCGTTCAGAACTTCGGAAAGCTTCCCTGTCAATTCGTAAAGCCGCTGGAATTCCTGCTCAGACTGTGTGTGAAGGCCAAACTGAGATGCCATGCAGGCTGTTCAGCCCCTTTGCTAGTCCAGCCTCTCTCTTTGCCTGAACACAGCGTGCCCGCAGCTAACCTCCAAGATACAGAATTACCTATAAATGCTGAGTGCTGCTTGTCTGGGTGGGTGGAGTACACGTAGTAAGATGAGAGATAATAGAAATCTAACTTATCTGGAGCATTTCGCTCAACAAACATTATGAGAACCATAAAAAGGTTGAGATATCTGTCCAAATGTGATTGTGCAGTCCGAGAGACCCTTGTCTCCAAAATACCACCCTTTCCTTGCTCATTTCTTCCCTCCTGTCCTCCTCTGTTTAATGACCTCCCTTCCCACAACGTAAGTGTAAAGCCAGCAAATCCTGGCTACAACCAAACACCAGAAAATCCTCCTTCTGCTGTTCTCACACAAGTCTTTCCACAATAATCTAAAGCAGGCTGGCTCAGCCTCCTCCTTCCCTTCTTTTACAGTATCCCTCAGACACTACAGCAAACCAAAACAAGTGGAAATCAGGCGGTCTGCAATCATGCGATTAAATAAATATGTTGGATCGGGTAATTAATCTTTACTGAGAGCCGGAATGTGCCAAAAGGCTTGGAGCTGGCCATACAGCAGGAGCCCTTCAGAAACAAACAGCAAAACTTGGAAGAGACAATATTGACATATCCGATTTTATTTCCTTTCGGTGACACAAAAGAAACAGCTATTTTCCTGCTGGTTCGGGCAAATCTGTTCCTTGATTTGGTTTCACTAATGCAGGCACAGAAGGCTGCTCTTTCTGGACAGAGACAGCTTATCCTTGTGCACACCAAAACACAGGTTTTGTCTTGTTGGTGTGCAGGCTGGACTGGCCTGTCCACGAGATTACTCACCCAGATGTGTCACAAACACTGCAGGACAGCCTGGCTGCTGGTGCTGAAAGACCCTAAATGCTATCCAAACCACTCCCAGTACTTCTCCTTGCCCATAAATAACTCAATTCCAGGATATCTATCGAGATTATTGTAAAAATCCCATATTGCAAGCAATGCAAAGTATACCACTGAGGACATCCTTGCCTCTCCCTCCCTGTGTATGGGCTGGTGAGATCACATCCAGCTGTGACAGAGAAATCTGTCAGTGCAGCGTCGCTGAGCTCTGAGACAGTAACTCCTGAGTGCAACCACATAATGTGTTCTCATAGCAGTTTGGGGGGAAGAACATTCAGGCCACATTAAAAATTAAACATTGCTATGAAAAATTCTGAACACAAAGCAGTCCCAAGCCATACATTTTTCCTTCCTCTTGCTTTGGTCAAATAAAAATACCTCTTAGGACTTTAACCTTTTCTTGGCCAGGAACTGCGAGCAGAGCTCTGGAAACAGAACTCCACATAGTCCTGTGATTGTAAATCCAGACTGGTGGGCATGAACTGAAAAAGCCTTTAGTGAAAGGGTCTACTTATTGCCAGGGAAATGCCGAAGTGGATCTCCACATCGATATTTCAGTAATGCCCATGGTTATCTTCAGATTCACATCCAGCCGTTTCACAGACCGCTGCATTAATGCAAACTATTTCTGTAAGAAATTCTAGTTCAGTGAGCAGAGTGCTAAAGCACGTTGTGCAGCACCACTTGAATTTCCCCTCATGGAGCCTATACACCTGAAAACACAACAGTAATTATTTTCACAGAAAACAACGTCCATGCCATAATGCCTGAAATAAAGCAATTTAGGACTGTCATGACTGGGGTCACAGCACAGGCAACTGGACATGAGGAAATAATCTTTTTCCTCAGATAACGGGTTTGCTGCACACTTAATTGAAGTTATTTTTCACTCACATTTAGCCAGCATCGACATATTTACCAAGTGTGAAAGGAAAGCAGAAAAGGAAGGAAAGCAGCTGATTGTGCTGACTCTATCATATTCCCAAAATACAAAAGCTTTGTTTAAGAACACGGCAGCCTCTCTGCTAATTGGCCTCTGCTTATCATAAACAAGAAGAACATCCAAGAAACAGGAAAAAGATCACAAAAAGGAAATGATATTGAGATTGAGACCAGTGTTTTAAATTGATGAGTAAAAGAGAGCCTATAAATTACATTAAAGGCTAAAATTACAGCCGTTGGTAGCAGAGAATAAACTGAATGCAGTTGCTATTTACATCCAGTATGGCAGGAGTGCGGAGAGCCAGTTATTGCTGAGTTTCGCTGCTCTTCAGGAGGGGAAGCAGCCAGAAGCTCTTTTGGGAAATAGCCTGCCACTGCTGTACAAACACCTTCAAACTAATCATGAGCTCTGGCAGGATCTACTGGGCTGTTGTTTAGAAGCAAATCAAATATTTAGCAGTTTAATGGTCTCCTTATGGAGAGAAGCGACTCCAGTGGCTCAATGTGGAAATGTCTGAACACGAGGTAACTTACCAACATTTTCTCAATATTTAGTTGTCAGTAACTGTCTCTCAGAGGCCGCAGGGGATTTTGTCTAAACTGTCAGGTATGTTCGAGAGGTCAGGTTCTCAGACGAGTGTGTGTGCATGCACAGGTATCCTAAACTGATCAGATGTGAATTTAATAAGGAAAATTAAATGGAGCTTCTAGATGCCTTTGTGCAGAGTCTCCTCGCAAGGAAAAGAAATTCTCTTGTAAGGAAGAACCTGAAGTAACCTCAGGTATTTTTTTTACACTCTTTACGGCAGTCTGAGGACTTGTTATTCACCCTCAGTCAACTTCTGCCACCTCAGTTCGTCACGATGGTTACATATACCTTTATTACAAACCCCCTAATTTTTAGTAGAGTAAAATGCGTTACCTGAATCTATAGTATTATCCACGTTTCTCTGACTTCGGCTTGCCAGGCTCACAGTGACGTTGGCTGCTCCTTTTTTCAGTGGGGCTGATTTCTTTAAAACTGGTTTCACCTGCTTCTGAAATTTGGTGATGTTATTCACTGCTCTTTCCAGCAATACATCAACGTGCTGGGTTAAATTTGTCAGGATAGTTCCCGCTTTTATCTCAAGCACAGATTCAACGAGCTCTTGGAGGCCTCTCTGCAGCAGGGGGATATCTGGCTGAGCAAGTTTGATTAGCACAGGTATAGTGGCGTTGACTCTTTGGATGCTGCTGTTGGTATCCTGACACAGCCCCCAGGCCTCGTGAGCCGTCTTGTTCACGAGCGGAATGGTGTTTGAGAAACGGATCGACTTGGCTTCCAGGGCCTTGATCCTGGAGCTCAGTGTCTGGAGCTGAAGTGAGACCATTTGTTCTTTCTCTGTCGAGGCGGCTTTGTTTTTCTTCAGCGAGACACAGTTGTTTGCCAAAAACTTAGAAATTTTTGACTCCACATTCAGGAGACGAACCTTGTGGTCCTTCGATTCCTCCAGAGAGTCCAATAGTTTTTCTTCCAAGCGGCCAATATCTTGTTGTTGATTGTCCACTTTCGATGATGTATCGTTTAAAATATAGAAAAGCCTTCTGAAATTGTGAAGGATAATTTTGTCAGACTCATCGTACGGAAGATCAGAAAGCGATGGCACTACTTGTGAAGTGAACTCGTACTTGTTCCTAAGGAGCAGCGTCTGGAGGGATTCATTGAGCTGTTGGAACTGGGGAATGAAAGCCAGGAGGCTGCTCAGTTTCTCAGCTCTGCCACAGCAGACTTCAGTTTCATTTCTTAGAACATGCAGCGTATCTTTCAGTGCGTAGTTATCTTGAATAGAATCAATAGCGCTGTTTAGTACTATCATGGTCTTGTTTAATCCATCCTCTATTTCCATGGAGCATTCATTAACACGGCTCTCAAACAGCTCCTGATAAGCCTGAGATTCATTTTTAAGGCCTTCCTGAGTTTTGGAAAGTTCCTCGATTGCAGAACTCATTCTGTTAATGAAAGTAGTGAGGTTTTCAAGCTTCTCATTGATTTCTTCAGCTTTGATTTGTTGTTCGTATTCTGATGTCAAACTAAAAGGTACCCCTTGTTCAATCAGGGGCTGCAGGATCTCCATGTCATAGCACAAATCATTAATTTGTTCTTTCATTTTGTCCACCTTATTGTCCAACGGAAGGAGCAGGTCAGAGAGACTTTTGTTGAGGACAAGCATGTTCTCTTGGGTTGCTGCCAGCTGTGTTTGGAGGTCCCTTCTGCTCTCTGACAACATGTCATCGCAGACTCCCAGCACAGAGCCTCTCTGAATTTCCAGCGCAACGCTGAGATTGCTGATCTTGCTATCTTGGACCCTCAAGTCATCGTAGATCTGCAGCACCAGCATGCCGTGTTTCTTTACTGTCTGATGCAGTGTGAACATGTACTCTGTAACATTGGGCTCCGTGACTTTATCTGCTGAAGGGACGTTCTGGCTTGAAGACTGTTCAGCTGATAGCAGTTGTTCGTGAGCATCTTTCATTTCAGTGAGAGTCCTGTTTAAAGATTCGTAATAAATGACACTTCTTGACTGTTGATGCTGCAAGTTATCTTCCAAGGATCTCTGTTTTTCCTGTAAAGCTTTCATAGGCTTGTCACAAGTGAGGGTCATTTCCTCTTTCATCTGCATCATGTGACTCTTCAACTCCAGAATGTCAAGCTTTGTTGGCCCACTGTTTGTCTCCTGAGCAAATTTTTGTTGGGTTTCATTCAGATGCTTGACTGATTCTTTTGTATTTTCAAGATCCTCTGACAAACTAGACACAGTCTTAAAAATCTGAGCCATGTTCTCTTGCATTTCATCTTGAAATACTTTAAAGTGTTCTCTGACAATGCCTTTGACTAATTCATTAATGCTTCTGGATTTGAGACCTTTGGGGAAAAGGAAAAGTATGGAAAAAATCAAGCCAGTTGCATTAGCAGCATCTTTTTCCACAATGTGAGCAAATACAGTGCTGTACAGAAGTGAAACACACGTCCGTGCCCCAATTTACCCATCCATAGAGCAAAATCTAAAGCTGAGGAATGCAGAGGATGGCTAATGGTGTCTGATGGCTCATCCCTGCACATTTTAATTAGCACAGGATGCAGCAAAACACCTCTTGGAATAGCGAGAACATGACAGCTAGAACGAGTGGAATATAAAAAAGAATGAAGAGAAAGCAAGAGGGAAATAGGAAATATTCAAAGAGAAATGAAATGTATGCCCAAGGGTCAAGAATGCCACCTAGCAATATGTGGAGAGGTGAAAGCAGGTCACCGAGTGAGAGATGGGATAAATGTGATCCAGGGTAGAAGAGAGCCATCTAGCATGCGACAAGAGCAACTAAGGAGACAGACGAGGACTGAAAATACAATAAATGGGACCACACTTGGTAAATTCAAGAGAGATACACAAGCCTTTATGGTTTCATTTAGTTTTATCTCAATGTAAGGTGCTCCAGTTCCGTCTTTCTATTTTCAAACAATAGAGAAGTCTTTTGGATTCTAAAGTGTGAAACACAAACAGCTTGGGGAAAATCCCTGAAAAATGAGAAAACCATTGCATATCAAAGAAATGAACGCTTCAGCCCCAATCTGCTTGTTAAGCACCATTTGCGTTCAGAGTTGAGTAACAAACAGATCTTGTTGCAGAGTCACAAAGAAGAGATGCGTAGTGCTCCTGGCAGGGCCTGCCCAGCCTGCTGAGCCCTGGCCGTGTTCTTCTCATCTGCCCACCATGAACACAGACATTCGTCAAAGGCAGCCCAATAGGAGCGGGGGCAGACTGTTCAGCAGGACATTTGCCATATTATAAATACAACCATGGAATTCCTTATACATTTCACCTGCATATGTGAATTATGTATTAAAGAATATTACTTGGACTTAGTAGCAAAGCAAATGCTACCTCCTTTAGCAGCTGTGAGATAAACAAACAAAAGATATAAGAATATTTGCAGAAGCTCTAATTAACTGAAAATGCCTTGATAGTGGCTTAAGTTACTATGTAGATAATGTAAATGTTTTTGTCACTATAAAAGACACCATAACAACGTCAAAAGAAACAAATCCTCCTATTATGAAATGAAACATTAAAAAAAAAAATAATTCACCCTATAAATGTTGAACAACAGAATAGGAAAGTCTATTAATGTTTTTTAGCATTTCTTTTTTTCTGTCACCTTCAACGGGGTGAGTGATTACATTAATTTATTTTTCCTACCTTTTAGAAAAGACTGGAAGTCTCTGCCCTTATCTTCATTGATTTTGCCTTCCAGAGACGAAAGCAGCTTGCTCGCATCATTCATCGCAGCCGCAATGTTGTCAACCTTCTTCTGCAGAAAAGTCAGTTGCGTCTCCTGCCTGCTGATCTTCTCACTCAGTTTTTGTGTGAGTGCTTGGTCAGAAAACAAAACGAGAAGAAAAAAAACCGTGTTAAAACGTTGTGGCAGGGAAAAAAAGAAAGTGTAACATTAGCTGAAAGCCAGGTGAAAAGTTTCTGAATTTCTAGTCTTGAGTGAACCAATTGACATCACTTCATTTTCTTTTATGACCGATGCTGGTCTACACTTCTCCTAGATTGGGCTGGGGGTTATTTTGGCTGTGGGTTGATTTTTTTTCTTTTTCTTTTGTTTGTTTTCCTTTTAATCCATCTATTCTACTCAGTAATGTAATAGTTTAAATATTTTTACACAGAATGACTTTCCTGGTTTTAGTTTGGTCACAAGACACTCTATAAATGCCAAGCCACCGATGCCTTTACATTCAGTTTCTTTTGCCTATCAGCGAATCGCACCACTGAGCCACGGCTGCCAGAAACCAGCGGTTCCTGCGGGTGCCTTCAGCAGACAGGGACTTTCCTCAGCTTGTTGTCGCAGTGATCTTAGTGAGTCTCGTAGTGAGTGATGGGCTGGAGGTGGCTGTAGTTCTAACAGCTCACCTGGCCCACCAGGGTCCTGAGCAGCTCCCGCTGCCCTCTCACCCACAGTTCTGCTGCTTTCAGCCTGGTTGCTGTGGATAAGTGATCCTTGTTCTTGAGCTGAAAGAGGGAGAAAAAGGAAAGGATGTGAGTGAAACGCTGAGCATGGCAATCAGGATTCCATAACAATTGCTTTCTCTGTTCTACACCAGCTTTACCAAAGCCTCACCACCTGCAGTGGTTTTTGGTGTGTGCTTGGTCCACGCAGTGTGGGACCGCGGTGAAGACAGTGAACAGCTTTAGAAACGGCTCCTGAGACTGGCGGGGGTTGGTGTTCATACTGACATGTCAACACCTGCCCTATAGCAAACACACCTTGGAAATCTCCGGGGCTAAATATTCTAGAGAAATATTTTAAATCAATATAAAACATCAGCACGAAGACAACACAAAGATTGTCAGCTGTAAAATTAATTCTTTTTTTATAGCTACAAAACTAGTTGGGTTTGTTAAAACAGATTTTTGACAGATTACACAGATCTTCAACCATGGAAATTCTCCCACTAAAGGCAGTTGTAATATTATATCGTTGCAGCACCTAAAAAATAAAAACTATTTCAAAACATAATCAAATTCCAACAAATGTCATCTGAGATTTGTAACTGGTATATACATTAAAATACTTCACAAAGATAATAAGTTTGTAAATGTTTTCTCTGGCCATGGCAGATGAGATTTTCTATGCTTATTTTACATCTCAGCCCAAGGATCCCAAAGCAATTTGCAAAAAGCTAGACATGGTTATTATTTCAATAATACAGTTGGGAAACAGAGTTCCAGAAAAGTCGAGTGCCTTCACTCGCAAAAAGTACTGAACAACCGATGGAGCTGGGACCTGAACTCAAACGTCCACCTTCCTGACTCACTTCTCTAGCCATTAGGCTTCACTCTGCTGCTTTCATTCCATTATTGTTTAAAAAAAGTGAAATACGTACAAAGTAGGCTGTGAACTTGCTGGTGTAAATTTATACCAATTTTTATGTGCTTCCTCAGCTCATGAAGCATTTTGAGGCAGACGCTGTTCCAGCTGGAACGCATCTACGGGATGCCTTTTATGTAGCACTGATGGGATTGCCCATCTTCAGTACAGTACAAGCAGAATAACTTGGGTATGGTGACATTATTTTCCAGTACAAATACTAAAAACTAGTCCGGACATAATGCGAGTTTCCAAGGAAACAGGATAAAATGCTGAATAGAGAAACCCCCTATGTTTCATTAGCCTCTTGGCAGTATATATGAACATCAATAGATTACGTTTAAGGATGATATAAGGTGTCTGAGGCCGTAAATTAAGCGGGGGAAGTAAGAATCAGGACAGGAACTCAAAAGAAATTATCATATGGACTGGAAGTTTAATAGAATTTATTGAAATTGGCTGATAAGGAATTCAAAATCCTCAAATAGTTATAATTTCAATAGCTTCTGTTATCTTTCCGTGGCACGGTTATTGACAGCAGTTAAATACTTGCATTCAGCCAAATTCATTACACGGGATTTATCAGGCTGTGATGTGATGATATTATCTATGACAAGGGAGTCAGTTACTTGCCCATGATAAAGACCCACTGATCGATGTCCTTTTATTCTTTCATTTACCGATCTTTCTGTTGCTCTAAATGTATTCACTGCTACTGCTACTGCTATGGACACCAGATATTTTTTTTTTAATACCATCCATCTCGCCTTTCATCCTCCCTATTAAATCAGCTGCCCCACTCACAGCTTCACATCGCACAATACCTAAACCTTTCTGGTTTTATTCACTTTTAGACTTTCAAGGATATACATTTATTGCTGTGCGCCTGTTTACTAGTGCTTTAAACTGCTCAGATAACTTAATCCCTGTCAGAAACAGGACACGGCGTTACTCTGCTGGAGCAAACGTGCAACGGAGCAAGCCAACAGTGCACGATAGTGCTTCCAAAAGCAGCAAGGACTGCAGCCGCGGAACTCACCCAGAGACACCACCTCATTCTGCACAGCTATTACATTTCCTCACTGTAAGGAAAGGTACTTCTCAGGCAGCATTAGAAATTCAAGGTTTTCATCTGCGGAACAAGTTCAAAGGACTCATTTGCAATATATATTCTCCTATATCATCATGCAGTGTGGCTCCATCCTTTTCCAAAGGAGCCGTTCCGACACATCGTATGGTGATTAAGCCTTATGTGCTTCTTGGTCCCGCCGCCGAGATTTCCCATCCCCGATGCTGAAAGGCAGCAGATGTGATGGGAGCACCAGACTGAAACTCCAATACATAAACTCCTTAGGTTGGAAAGAGCCGTCAAATGATTTGCGTTTGAGACCTTTTACAAATTGGGCGTGCTATGATCTGTTTAAGCTAAAAAGATAAAATATAAACTAGAAATCTGACTTCTAGACCCACCTTATAGTGCGTTTACAATAAGAAAGCAACACCAACAAGAAAAAAAAAAAAAAAAGGCAGCCTTTCAAAATGCTGAGCAACAAGGAACAATTCCAGCTTCCCAAGGAGCTTCAGCACTTCCGAATATCAGGTAACACACATAGGAATCAAACATTAGGCTCCTATCATTGAATATATTAACCTAGATGTATAATTTATTGTTCCATGTATTTTTAAACACAGGGTGCAAAATGATTTCAAGGAATATTAAAAATATGGAAATTGGATCTTTTTCTCTCGATATATTTTTGATGAAGCAGAAGTGGCTGAAGGGGAATCCCTGTGGGGAGTTCGGGAGTTTCCTCGCCATTCCCCGTGCTCCAAGGCGAATTAATCGCTACCTTTTGTGTCTGCATCTCCCCCCACGCAGAGGATGGCGCTGGCTCCTGTGCAGAACATTTTACAGCCATCTGCTGGAGAAATGACATCGCTACTGTGCGAGGGAATTCAGCACTAACGATGGCTGTGGCACTGCCAGCAGCTCTGAAACCAGCGCTTCGCTCCCAGCCACAGCCAGGGCCGACAAATTCGTTCATGCACATTAGGCCATCTGAGCCTCGCGCCACAGCAAAGGTGAATTCAAACACAGCGTGATCACCATTTGAACCTTCTAGTTCTTGAAATCACTCATGACACATAATATGGTGTTCAAGAACCATATTTGCGTGAGCAAACAGGGATCTCTTCCCCTCAGACATTGCTACACGCACATTGTTTTCTCCAGCTTCAGGATGAAAAGTTAAAACAAAGCTGCGTGTAGTGAAAATGGCACAATGAACTTTGCGACTCAGAAGTTACAAGCCCTTTCATTTCAGCAGTTTTCCTCCCAGTTAAGCATTTGATATTCCCAAATCCCAAATCCCCAAAAAGAAATTATGATCTATTTGTTGAATTGTCTATACTGCACTGCTTCCTGACACTTGTGAGAAGTTACGTATATGTATTTCCCTTCTTAAAAAGTTTCTTGTTAAACTGCATTGTCCGTGCTGGACTAGGATCCGTGTCTCAACCAATTCTGCCGTGTGTTGCCACACGGGAGGTCAAGCCAGGAACGGTGACCTGAGCACGTCTTGTCAGAGGCTCCTCTGTCTCACTCAGCACACATTTCCTTGAGAGCAGTTACAAGGAGGCTACCAAACACGGGTTACAGATGCCTTGTAATAACTATCAGATGGTGACAAGTGTTTCCTCCTGCCCAGACTATGAGACTGAAATAGCTGTGCGTGATTTCACTTGGCTTGAGGGAGAAGCTAAACCATAAGGCATTTCGAATAAGCATTTGCTACAGGCAACCCACGTCACACTAACAGTGCCTTCCCAGGATCTACAACATATTGTCAGAATTCCCCGGTTCCCTTGGCACAGAACCCCTTCAATAACGGCTCTGTTGTTGAGCAGATCAAGTGCAGAGAGGCCAAGCAGAGGGCTCAGGGGCTCTGGAGACCCCCAGTCAGAGCTTACACCGGCTCTCCCCACCTCGTTAGAGAAATAAAGTGCCTGAGGACAAGGCTGTGGGGCTCCCGACTGTTCGAGTTCATTAGCTGACGTCCCTTCGTGGGAATTGAATAATCCAGGCAGGGCTCGTGCTGGTGGTCTGCTCCTCATGGGAGGCAGGATTCCAGAAGCGCGGAAGAAGAGCCTTTCTGACATAGCACCTTTCATCCCAATCTCTTCAAGCACTTCTACAAGCGTTAATTAATTAAATATCCCAGTGCCCCCCGTGAGATAAGTGTCATCTCAATTTTCTAGATGGGTAAGCGTGGGTATGCAGATTATAAGTCGCTGCCCCAAGTTATTTAGCAAGCCAGAAGAGGTTTGAAAATAGAACCCAGGAGATGTAATTTCAAACTCGCTCCTGTAACGCTTGACAACACTTTCCTTTATTCTTATTTTTACACAGATGCCACTACAAATTGAGTTATACAGCTATTTTTCCTGGTCAGCGCTTCCCTGTTGTTTTGATGCCATTTCAATTCGATCAAGTGTAGCCTCAGCCTTCAATAAGCATTTTTAATGTATTTTTGCTAATGTTTGCGTTTTTTAAAAGTAAACCTTGAAAACATCTGATCCATGCCCACTGGACAGCCTGGCTGGCTCTGTCCCATGTTAATATCTGACTCCACGCTCAGCTGCACACACAGAATTCTGTGCCTGCTGAGGCTCTGGCTCTTCAGCATTGAAATTTCCCTCCTGGATGTGAATAACAGTGATTTCTCTTCATTCCTCTACATTAATTTTTAATCACAGCCTCTACTTTACCACTGCTGATTGAATTCCCTACCACATCTAATGGCCTTTCTTGTAATAGTCATTCATTTAAAATATGTATGCTGATGCCAGATGTTATTTTTCAAGGGCAGCTTGTTTAAGGCCAGTATGAAAGAAATAGCTGTAATACAGATGTTAAATTACAGTATGTTGTCATCTGTTTGATCACCAGGGCAGAGATAAAACACTATTTTGGAAAAAAAAAAAAAAAAAAAAGGGAGGGGGCACAATTACACAGGGACCCTGGAATACCCAGCAGAATTCAGTTCCTGTTGAAACAAACAACCAAAGTCCTACTCAATTCAGAGGGAAACGAAGTGGTACCGTATTTAATCATGTCTAAAATATATTCTTAGAGCCTGAAACTGAAAGCCAGAAGAGTCATAGTGCTGAAGATGAATTTTACAACAAGTATTCAATAGATGGCCCAGATTTAATATCCCCAGCATTGCAATACTCCATAACTAAAAGGTCAAAAGTGGAGACACACCGAGTGCAAACTCCATAGCTTAGCAAAATGAAATAAGGCTGAGGATTTTATGCGTTTTATTTGGAGTGGAAGAGAAGAAAGGACATTCTGCTTGGCTGCTCTGAAAATTCATACACAGGGAAGAGCCAATATCCCAAAGCATCTCAGCTCACCTCTGGCTTGGCAGCTCTGCCCGCTGTATCCAGGACAGCACTTCCACTCCAGCCGTGTCCCTATTTTGTGTTTGATTCTGTAGGCTTGCTGTGTGCCCGTCTGCGACCTGGAAAAGAAGAACATTTCAAGCCTGTTTTCGGTGACCAAACAGGAGTTGGACGGTACGTGGATAACTGCATTATGTTATCTTACATGTCAAATGTGTCCTTTCATTATCTGCCTGAGTCTGAAAGTGAAGCCTAATTAGGGTTTGATGTTTCAGTAGCAATCTCATCTTTAATATTGAAGCCTTCAGATCATCTCCATGGCTTTTAAAGGGAACTGACTAGTGTCTATTTAGTGCTGTCAGACTTCTTCGCTAGATATCTTATTCAGGAGTCAAACTGTTATGGAAGGTATTGCAATTAGTATCTATTAAACTGGACAGAGTGAGCCAGAAATACAATAGTTAAATACTGTTTTCTTTGAGAGCAGCGAAAAAAGCATTCACAATTAATTTATGCCACGTCAGTTCACTTTCAGCGCATACTGGAAGCTTTTCATTCTGATTATTTTAAACGAGATTATACGAACATTAATCCAATAAAGCACGAAAATTTCCACTCTGGAAGTAGATGTAAGGAGGGTATGGCTCTGTAATTGCGATGCCTCAGCTATTACCGTGGCAGTACGTAAGTGCAGAGGCGGCAGCAGCTTTGCCTCTGTGTTCCAACACGTTCTGCATGTCCTGGCTACCCCACGCCTCCTTTTAGCTTTCTTAACCTCAGACAAGTCAGTTCACAACGAACACAGCGCAGCAGGGCATACAGGAGAAACTAACTACAGCAAGGCTCCTTGCCTTTTTTAATACTAAATAAAAAGTTTGAATAAGAAAGAACATCACGCAGTTCATGAAGAACACCTCAAATCTCAGAAAATACAATGATAAAATGGTTACAGAATTGTTTTGGACTCAAAATCCCTGTCTAAATCATTCCAGAAAGGGGGACGAATTTGAAGACTCTCAGGCCAAAAAATTTTCTTCCAATGAATTAGAAAATGCCGCCTTATTTTACACGGTAGTTAATCTTGTCACCCCTTCACAGGGGATGTAATGTATACATTAAAATTCATAGCAGCTGGCGGTAGCTTTGCATGTGTCCCCAACCAGCTTTGCCTCTGAGAAATGGCTTTTTTCAGCAGCAAGAACTCAATAAAGATTAAGGTGAACTGAAATCAAGAGAGTTCTCAGTTCCTTTGCTGTGTGGATGGTCTTATTTTATGATAAAACCACCTTATTCTGCATTAGCATAATCCATTCCTGAAAGCCCTCATAAAAAAACGAAGTGTCCATGAAAAGAGTTAATCAGGAATAGCTGTTTCAAAAATAAGTCTCCGCATAGACAAGCCTCAGAAATGTATATAGTAGACAATTATTTTACAGCACAAGGAGTTATTTTTCCTGCAAAACCAGAAACCAGGGTTATTGTGGATCTTCTGGATTGAATTAGGGGGGAAAATGGCGACATCTCAACCACAGGACCCGTTCCACAGTTTTGCAATACCCTCAACTATAGTTCAGTCACCAAATCCTAGCAATGCTCTATTCCCAGTTTCACCTCGAGGCTTTAAGCGTGTTCTGCCATACCACCTAGAGGACAATTCTCACAGCACTCCAGCTGACTTGGAACAGGCTTTTCAACCTTTTCAATGGAAAAATATGTTACAAATCCCGCTTTGTTCGTGCTCTTTCAGTTTGCGATTTTCCAGACCCGCGCGTTAAAACCCAGTTTCATTTACTATTGAAATCTAACGTTTGGAGAGTCAGGCACCCAAAGCACAAAGGACAATCCGAATGTGCGTAACAGAGACACTGTTTACAAGCTCTATCCAGGCCGATTACTTTCCTAGGGTCACTGTCTGACCAAAGCTGTGCCAGAAATAAACACCCAACAGAGAGATAATTAAAAATAAATAAATAATGTCTCTCAGGGGAAACCTTTTGCTCCAACGAGCTTTGACACCTGGTGATAAAGCACTCTCATGTACTCATTCTTCCTATTTGTACAGACCTCTGGGCGCAGGATCCAAGCTGCCACGTGCAACCGTTCGCTCTGCCCGAGGAGAAGGTTTGCAGGTTGTCCACCACCGCTGTGGGCAGCAGCCTGGTGTGCACATAGGCGCACCAGTTCCTGCAACAAACAGAAGGGAAACTTAATTAAAGGTACAAACATCATTTTCTACAATATTACGATGTATGATACTTAAAGGGGAAAGTTAAACCCACCATTTAGGGGTAGGACTAAGTTATGAAAACTCAGTTTGGTTTTTCTCAGCCTGCCAGTGCAGTCTCGGGCAGTTACTTAGTCTTGGTGCTTCAGCTGCCCATTCACAACACAGAAAACAGACGATCATTTCTCCATCTCTACATGTGTTTATATTGCAAACCCAATTTTTTCTTTGTAAGCGTTTGTGGAGCACCAAGTACAAAGCAGCTCTTCTAGATTGTGGTAATGACAGGTCGTAAAATACACCTGTGTTTCGGATTATAGAAACTCTTTATCCAGAATTCAAGGGATTGTTTAGTAATGTTTTTAACCACATATAACTTTCATTTTATGCGTAAAGGTTTGTGCTCTTCTTCCCTGCATAAGGGTTTGTGCTCTTCTTCCCTTTCCCCAGAAATACGGAGCATACCTGTAGACTGCTCTGCAGAAAAAAGAAAGGCGGTGGGGGAAGAAATCAATATGGTATTTCCAGAAACAGAGACTGTGCCAGATTGGGAAGTCTGGGAAGCTAAAAAGGATTTTGAAAAGCAGTTAAATGATTTCCTGAAAGAACATGCCATTACAGTGTTGTTGGGTTTGTTGGGTTTGCTTGGGGTTTTTTGTTTTGTTGTTCTGGTGGGGGTTTTTTAAACACGAAGTTGTAGCTATAACCTCTGTCTCAAGGTCCCCAAGCTGCAGATTGGAAGGCATCCTGAAAAATATATTATTGCCTTTCTGCCAATGGAACAAACGTCTATCTGGTCCAGTATTTATTTCCCCTCTTAGCACAGCCTTTCTCAGGGTCATACATTATTCCCTTATCCATGCTGAAAGACATTTCATTTTTGACTTGGCAAGCTAGTGACAAGACACTGCTTCAGTTGTACAGCAGCGGAACTTACAAGTGCTTCCAAACCAGTGTTTGTGTATGAGAACTCGGGTCATGTTTTGCTGCTAACCTTTGCTTCCAGTCGTAGTAATTCTCTTAGTGTTTCATAATCCAGTAAGGAAATACATATTTACATTACCCAGCTGGCCCTGAAATCAGTATCTTGCTCTGGGTTCTTTTCGGTAGAAGTCAAAATACAATTAAGAACAGATTAGTTCCATTTACTTAATTGGCATTAGTACAGATTTACACTGCTTCAAACAAGAATAACAGCAGAAAATATAAAATAATATCAATATTTACTCTTAAGTGATTGCTTTTGTTTTCAGAGGTCCTACCAGTGCACCCCCCTCACATTCAGCAGTGTTTCACTTGGAAAACCATTCCTGAGCAAACAGCAGGAGAACCTGGGGAGTGAGAGGCTAAGTGAGGCCAGCAGATTGAACCTCTCGGTATTTCTATTGCCGGTATCATCTTGTGGTGCTCCCTCACACAACACACATTGTTTAATTGGTGAATAATGTGCTTCATAGAAAATGCCTTTTTATCAATTCTCTTTGATCCAATTTTGCTCTCTCAGTCCCCACTTCCTTGAGAATTTTCATTAGGATAATATTTCTTTTTAATCGGGTATAAAAAGGCTGTGTGTTTTGTTTGATGCTTCCTTTATATTCTGTCTCCTCTAGCTATAGCCTTTTGTCTGTGTGTATAAATTAGAGACTCCATGAATAAATATTTACTAAAGATTAAGTGCAGCTTTCAACCATAAGCTTTAAAAATTAGGTACTCGTCTCACTACCTCTGTGGAAGCCAGGAGCAACTCTGTGCAAGTTGGAGACACATAAAATTGGCAGAACCAAAAGGAGACTGAAGTCTTTTGAGTTTTACAGAGAAGTTACTTGTGCCGCCCCTCTGGTTGGGGCACATGGGTCCTTTACAATCTCCTGTATGCTGAGAACATCGAGACTAGCAGTCATAACCGCATAATAATTGTAAGGAGAATGAGCTCAAGCCTGAGTTTAAACGGAACCCATGGGGGTGGGTGGATGTTTTGGGGGGAGTTGCTCAGGGTCATGAAGGCTTGTTAGGTTGCCCGTGGCCCTGCCGCTGAGCTCCTGTCCTCACTGTGGACATGAGGCCTCTTCCAGCTCACAGCTGTAGTGAGGGTTCTGCACTCATACCCAGGACTAAAACATGGTTTGTATTTTTCATCTCTGAAGTGCAGTACAGAGGTTTAAAAGAAAAAGAGCTGAACAGCTCTTAACAGGAGCAGAAAGTGATACTGTGCCAGACTGGCAGTGGTCTGCTCAGGACGAGCTCCGACTTAGCACGGCGGTTTGCTTGTGGCTTAAACTTGGTATAGAGCATGTAAATGCCTAAATTCCTGAATAACCCTTAGCAACTAATGGATGGGAAATAAAGTCTGATCAGAAGACATATGAAGTGAGAACACCACCTCAAGCAGCTGTGCAGCACCACAGTTCTTTTATAGCTGCAAGTTGGCTGTCTGGAAAGTGAGGAGCTAAGAACTAACACCTTGGGTAGCTGGGTGCTGAGCTTACCACCTCTGCAAACCCAGAACTCAAATAGAGGAGTCCAGTCTTAAAATCTAGGCTACAACGAGCCAGTGGTGAGGTTAGGATTTGAGCTTGTGGCTCCCTTGTTCTCTGCCCTCACAAGCAGACCCAACGGCTCACCAGAGAAAAGGGTTCAGCAGAAGACACAGAGCAGTGTTGGCAGTGTCGGCCTTTTCTGCAGTGCACACAGTTGGGGTATAATTTTTGATAACTGAATTCCATTTTACATCTGAGCAAATGTGATCAATGAAAAGGTAAAACAATGAAAACAGGCATAAAAAGCAGTTGTAAAATACATGAAAGCACAGGAATACAGAGACTTTGGTTAAAAAAAAAAAATAATCTGCTTTTTAAAATTCATGACATAAATCCACTAATTATCCTTATTTTTGAGCGTGGCCAGCTTCAAGTTAACAGCTCTTGGAACCTGCCCGTTTGGAGATGCCCTCCAAAGGAAAACGTGGCACGATACATCCCAAATATATCAGTTAAGGACTGCTCTTGATTTTTAAAGATAGTCTGAACTCGGTCTCTGGTCTATACCACTAATTTAACTCAACCTGAGCAGATCGTTTCTATCTAAAATATTTAACTCTTTCTTAAGCTACGTGAGTGCGACGTCTGAAGCTGTGGTTCTCATGTGGCCCAGCAACCTTTGATCAGGCTAAATTGGAGGAAATATTCTCAGCAAAAGAGCCCCTGGTGTGACTCATAATTAGGTTTATGCTACCAATGAAATAAGCTCATTAGGAGATGTTAAGAATGTAAATACAATTTTGAAATCAAATTGTCTGAAAAAATGTAGATTTGGAAATAGAAGATGAAGCGTGGCGGAAGAACGATGACAGGCTGTGTTAATGCAAAAGCAGAACAGAAGACAATTGATTTGCATAACAGGACTTTAAACCTGAAAATCCTCTTTACCCTCCATGGAATAATATATTCCAGATCAGCAACACAGGCTTCTGACATGCAGATTTTGTTGAGAGCTGCAGGAGCCTGGCGTTTCTTTTCCATCGAGCCTGATTTCAATCAGAAAAGCTGCATTTAAAAGCAAAACAAAATCCTTGCAACATACAAGAGAAATCCAGCCTGGAGGGAGCCGTGCAAGTCCCCGAGCGGCACAAAGCCCGTGTGACAGACTTCATCCTCCTCTGCGTGTACTGGCCAGAAGACCTCCCTGGTAGCAAGACGTGGGACAGCACCTGGGAGTGCTCAGGCCTTTGAAACAGGCTCTTTGTTCGTGGTATTCGCAGAGTATTTCCAGCTCGAACCAAAATACTGCTACCCCAACTCCACCTCAAGTGCGGTTCGACCCTATCTGGGAAGCAGAGCGCGGTACGAAGAGAAGCGTTTGTTTCTTTTGCAGTAAGCGTGCCCACACTGCAGCCTCAGCAGCCCTGGGTCTGCTGGGGTTGTGGCCATAGCAAATCCCAACTCCTGAGTAGCTAATGGGCCGCGGAGCAAAGCACCTACAACTGGTAGGGCATCAGTGGGACCCACATGGTGCCTTTAAGCCCATCTTTAGCTTTTGGGATCCTACACATCTCGTACAGCGTATTTAGATCTTGTATTAACACCCTCTTGGAAAAGCTTTCTTCTCTTGTGCTTATACCAGTCCTGTTTCTTTTTTCCACAGAAGAAACATTCCCACGAAGTGTTTCTTCATTCGCACAATTGGCCAGAAAATAGAAAGGATGCAGCACATGAAACAGAAGTGGTTTCATAGCAGTTGTAAGCAAGGACTGCCCAGACTGTGTCCGTGGCAAGGAGCCCAGTGCCTCGTCTATGTGAGTATGTACCAATAACACGTGTTTCCCTCAGTTTACATTCTGAGAATATGAGAAAAATTACCGTAGTGTTTCCTTGTATTCAGCTGACTTATCCTCAGCGATGTGCATAAATCTCGTGATATGAAGGTATATTTATGGTGGGAATTATTGGGCAACATCTTGCAACTTCAAAGGGATGTGATTTGCAGCAAAAAGCATCTTCCCCATGTACATAATGAAACCACAATGTCTACAGAATCCTGCCCTGCCATGCACAGCTAGGACATGAATAACAGGTAATGCCTCAGTACTTATTTACCTATTCTTGTTTAAGCTTTCATAAGCAACAAGTGCGGTTTCTGAAGTTACTGTGCAGATTTCTGAAGCTGGACTTGACTTGATGTGACAAAACCCACCCCATTTGGTTTTAATTACCTGTATAATAAGCATGTGGTCTTACACACACCCCTGGCTCCTGATTCGGGGGGCGTGTGCCTGTGATGCCAAAAAGTCAGCAAAAAGACACTGTTTTAAAGTGTCAAAAAGCAGGCACTTATTACAGCCGTGCTGGACGCTCGGAGGGTTGCTTCTCTGATTGAGTGTGCGTGTGATTTGCACTTCTTGGTATTTATTACACATACCTACTGCGTATTCGTGTGTCTCTACCGCTGGGTTAATGCACTAACACGAACTATTTCCATAACCGCTCCCTTCACCCGCAGTCCATCTTTGGTACCCCAGAGTCTTCATCAGGGGTCTCCCGTGGTCTCCGGTGGTCTCGGCAGCCCGGTGCCCCCCGTGTCGGCTGCTTGACCCGATTTTTCGAGCAGGAACACCGCGGTTTTGCGGGGCCGGGCGGGCCCGGCAGGTGGCGGCCGCTGCCCGTGGTTTCGTGCCGGGTTTTTGCGTCCCTGGCCGTACCGACAGGCTGGGGAACGAGAGGCTGCAGAGAGCGGCTCCGTGCGGAGGGACCCGCGCGTTCGAGTGGAACAGCAGCCAGGAGGGACCCGTGTCCGGTGCATCTGGGGCGGCCCCACCGGCAGCGCTGCGGGCAGGGCTGGGGACACAGGATAAATGATATTAAGCTGCTGGAGAGCGCGCAGAAGAGGCTACAAAGTTAATGAAGGGTTTGGAGGGGAAGCCGTATGAGGAGCTGCTGAAGTCACCAGGTTTGTTGAGCCTGGAGAAGAGGAGACTGAGAGGAGAACTCACGGTGGTTACAGCTTCCTCACAAGGGGAGGAGGAACAAGCGCTGAGCTCTTCTCTTTAGTGACCAGTGACAGAACCCCAGGCAATGGCAGAAGATGGGCCGGGGAGGGTCAGTGGGACATTCAGAAAAGGTTCTTCACCCAGAGGTGCTGGACGCTGGAACAGGCTCCCCAGGGAGGGGTCACGGCCCCAACCTGACAGTGGTCAATAGGAGACTCGACAACAGCCTCAGACACACGGTGTGAACTGTGGGGTTGTCCATGCAGGGACTGCTTGCTCTTAAAGTTATCTGGTCTGCAACAGGATTGTTCTGAATGCATTTGCAATGGAATTGTTTCCTTCAGCAGGCTTTGAACGTGCCCTCTTGACACTGTGATACCCGATGTTGCTGAAAAGTGAAGCACTGTTTACACTAACATCAAAAAAGGATCATTTCCTTAGGGGGAGAGGGTGGGTACAAGTTTGTGAGACTGCCCTTCCATGGCCCATTTCCACTGTGAACTGTTCTTCAGGTATGTCACCAAGAAAAAAACAAATACCAAACCTGCCAGCTACACAGTATCGGGTGTACCTGTATGCGATCTCTTCCTTGTGCTTGTAAGCACAGATCCTTGTCAGTAATCCTAAAGCCACACAACGGGAACACCAGCGGCAGCCAGGCCACAAAGGTTATAGATTTCGTTTTGCCCCTTTCATGTTATATCTGAAAATGAGTTATTTTTTATCCGTGAGTAAATTAGATTACCTGGCTTTTAATAGAAATGCTATTGAATCAGCTCGGTGGAACGTCACTGAATCACGAAAATGAGATTATTGTGTTTCTGAAGGAATACAAAAGGGCCCTGAGCTGGAGCCGTTGCTAAAGCCCATGCATGGCTTGGTTGTTGTGCCTCATTCACACTGTATGCACTTTACTGGTATTTCACAGAACAGTTCATGAACTACTTAACTCGATTCTACACCTGTTTTCCTTTTGTATTGTCCTTTACACCTCAGCGAAGGTGGTTTAGAAAGATGCTATGAGCATCTGGAGCCAGTAGATGCCTTGCAAGGAGAAACTGAGGGACCAGGGCTTGCTAGCTTTCTCTCTCTCTCTCTTTCTTTCTTTCCTTCCTTCTTTCCTTCTTTCTTTCCTTTTTTCTTCTTTCCTTCTTTCCTTCTTTCTTTCCTTCTCTCTTTCCTTCTTTCCTTCCTCTTTCTCTCTTTCTTTCTAGGATCTTTCCCAGAGAAGACCAGAGTACATGCCCTGAATTCGGGTTGTATAAAAGCACATTGCTGTGGTATATTTTCAGCTTGCTTTAAACAACCTGTCAACTCTGGATGAGGAGGGAGAATGTTGATTGACATGATGTAAACACTCAGATTATAAGGAGAGAAAGCACCCTCGCAAGATTTTTTTTTTCTATTGCATAGGAGATGAGATTTTAGTTCCAGTAATGTCCTTTGAACTCCACGAGGTGACTGCAAAGACCTCTCACTTTTTTTATACTAGTGATACAGTACGTTCTGTATCTTTAAATTAATATAATTCATCTACCAAAAATATAAACTGTAGTTCAAAGAGAAATTACAAACCTGAACCAAAATATTTTTTTAGGTTCATTCCCTAGCCTCCTTTGCTCTGAAATGTATGAATCTCAGCTGAAATAAAAATTCAGTATTCACTAGGGCCAGACCATAAAAAACATTATATTGGGAAATCTGTTTTACATACTGATCGGAATGGAAAACCTGGACAGCCTCTGAAAAGTGCATTTGATATGCAATGTAATACAGTAAGTGATGGTAAAATACGCTATGGGATATGTTTGTAGTCCTGAGAAACAGCTGACTTGTTTACCCTGCAGTGTTAGCTGGGGGCAGTCGTACCATTGGTTTCATGGGGTTTTTTCAGGACTCGGGGTCCTGACATTTTGTCCTGTCTGTTACAAAACACAGATTCTGCTCTCACCATTCATTTCCTTTTTTTGTGTACACAGTGCTGAAGCCTTGGACTGCGAACAGCCCCTTTGTCTCATCCAAGTTTTTACTTGCTATTGTGACCAATCATGTGTCCTACCTGTGCTGCAAAACTTAATTCACAATTTCCATTTATCTCTTTGCCAATCTATTTTAGCATTTTAAAAGTTGTCTTGTTGCGAACCAGATCAGCTCTTTCAGACCGTGTCTCCCTCTCTGTGTTCAGAGCCCTTCAAAATAATCAAACTTTCCTACAGGTAGAATTTAAGACTTTTGAGAAGATACCCATTAATCTGCTTGGAGAATCATCCAGTAAAGTACATTTCAAAACCCAGACAAACTGCTCTCAAAAATGGTCTCAATTCTGCATTTTTCCCTCTGGAATATACATTTATTTTTCATCATCTAACCCAGAGTACAAAATTCATTAAGGTAGTTCTGGTCTAGTTTACTGCCAGTGCTTCTCAGATGACTTTCGGTGGTGCTGGATTTCGCTGGTTTGTTAGTTCTTTTGTAATCTGCAGAAAAGGAGATTGCAGGATGTCAGTGTCGGCTTCTCCACTTGGAGAAACACTGACCAAAACAGAAAAAAAAAGAAAAAAAACCCTTTTTTGAGTGACAAAATGAAAACTATAGAAAAGAAGATCCATCCCAGTTCCAGGGGTTCTTCAATCTGTTCGTAGTATTGTTTTGAGCAGCTTCTCTTTTCTTATTTAGCTTCATTAAATGGTTAAATGCCCCGCCACTTGCTTTGTACCTCATTTGGCACTTCCTCATGCAGACCTATATCTTTATGCTGTCACTGCTTGATTTCTTATGGGGCTCTTGAACAAAAAGGATCTTAGCCAAAGCCCATGAGATTCAAGGTGATTTTTTTTCCCCCAGGCTTTTCCTCATGACCTATGGTGTTATTTACCAGGAGTGTAATATAGAAGTGTAAAACATTTGCATTTAAATTCTCTTTGGACGGTTACATTCTCTTGGTACCACGCCACATGCATCATTATTGAACTACGTAATTAGGTAGTGAATACTAGCACTTGGGTGAGCTATTTGCTTTGGTCTTTAGGACTGTGATGGGAGTAGCGCTGCACTTGGCACGTGTAGGAAAATTAGATTGTGGGTTTACAGCCGAGTGTCAGAAGTACATTCAGATCGCTGCTGGCCAAGAGGGGCTCATTGCAAAGATCTTCTGCATGGCTGGAATACAACGTCGTGAGGGCAAAGCAAATGCTTCTTGTCAAACATCCTCTGACAGCCACCAAGGCAGCCCAAGTGGCAGCGTGTGCGGTTCCTCCTTCCAGGTCACGGTGAATGTACCTAGTGAGGTAGAAACCTAAGCCATGCATGGCTTTATGTATTGTAAATGCACAGTGATGCAAAATGGTAAGAAATTGATTCAAGAATTGTTCTCTCTGCTCCATTAAAAAGTGACATGATCAGAAGCGACTGTGGGCCTTGCATTAAGTAGGCGGTTAAATCAGGTTTCTACGTGTCTTGTTTGAGCCATCTGCTGAGCTTAACCATTCATTTTCATTTGTCAGTACACTAGAAATTCTATGAAGCTGATACGGGCAAAAGCAATTTCCAGGGAGAAATGCAGAGGTCTGGTGGTGAGAATGAAATATTCCAGCGGTCCCACCACACGTGACAGCAAATCTGTCCCCAGTGCTGACTGAACTAAACCCTTCTGTGCTACTTGATAAACCACTGCCACTCGCCACTAGCCGAGGCAATGGCAGGGGAAGGCTACGGACACCCTCACTGAATTCATGATAATTGTACAATGTGTAATATACAAATACTAAGAGAAGAGAGTAATGTAGACCCATCCAACAGTCTGGAGATACTGTGGTTAATTTACAGCCTGAACGAATGCCTCAAGTATTCAGGAGCTGCCTTGAAGAGTCATTAATAGAATTTGATCCAGAATGGTAGGATGAGCATTCTGATCTTGGGACTCCACTCCAGACTTGCTCCACAGCACCAATGTTATTTAAGCTGTTTTATGCAGTGAAATGCTGCAATTGTCTCTCTCCGCAGGCTAAAAAATGTATCTGTCGTGAACTCAATTGAAAATAACGTATCATCAGTTTTCTTCTTTGACATCAAATTGCTGCTCACATTTAATACCACTGACCTTTGGAAAAACCCTCTCTCTGCTACTGAAGCACAGCTCTAGTTTTCCAGCATTGCTTTATTTATTGATATGGGTAACATGAAAATTTGAAAACAGATAGAAATTTTTAAAAAATTAAAAAGATGCATATTTGTTTGTGGAGACAGAAGCCTTACATTTTAGAGCTTAAGTCAAATTCATTACTAGGAGTGGAGGAAGACATTTTCCTTCAGCTCAGGCCGTTCCAGATGTGCTTCCTATGAAGGTTCCTTGTCCTTCTGAAAGCAAGGGTGATATCTCACCAGAGAAACCGCTCTTCCAAAACGGTTTGTAGATACAGAATCTACAAATTATGTCCTCCTGTACCTATCCTAAGGTTAACTATAGAACTGTTGCACTTCGCTGCGAAAGAACAGGGTTTCATTGCATTTTCACTCCAGCGAAGAACGAGATAGATGTTGGCACTGCAGCACACCGGATGCTTGTCAGAAATATTCTTCAGGTGCAGACTTTGCAAACGCATGAAATATTTCCAAATCGTGCTCTTCTGACATTTTAATGGGAATTTTGCAAAAATAGAAAGAACCAGAAAATTTTTTTTCTAATCTAGTTCTAGGGCGCATGTGATACGTGTACATAATTCTGTCCTCAGATAATCTAGGTTAGAGGTAGCAGGGGAATTATCTTGGTAATTAAACCAGTAAAGCACACAGCCTCCTTCAGAAAGGGGTATTTGAGTATCTAAACTTGTACAATGGGCTCATATTGTACCTTGTGGGTAATCTGACAGCCCTGGAGACTCTCCAGAAAAGTATAGGTATAGCTATTTTTTAAATTACAGATATATTAAAAAACAAATGCTCATTCTTGGTTTGTTTTCCTTCCTCTTGTCTCTCCCTGACCTCTCTCTATTGTTCCTTCTATATGGAGCCTCTTAACACCAGCATCTCTGCACATACGCTAGCACAATGGGTTGCCATAAAGGACCACAGAATCGTGCGATTCCTACAAGGTCACTCAAAAATTCAATTTGGAATACAGAATAGAACCAAAGAGTTGCTTTAATTCAGAGTAAATTCGAAAAGCAGAATTGTGCTTCCGAATGTCCTCAGAGGTAGTACACTTCACAGCCGCGAAATCTGCCACCGAGTCATTCCTGCTGTGCTCAGGCATTAAATGAGTAAACCTTGAAGAAAGCTGGGTGATTTTATTGGAAGCTTTACAGCATCTCTTT
Source organism: Pampusana beccarii (assembly GCA_013399365.1). Classification (NCBI taxonomy): domain Eukaryota; kingdom Metazoa; phylum Chordata; class Aves; order Columbiformes; family Columbidae; genus Pampusana; species Pampusana beccarii. Next base: position 214,364 of record VWYH01003971.1, read on the forward strand.
CACTTTATTTGCAGTAAAGATGCAAATTTTTTTAAAAGAAAATGTATGTTAGATATTAATTTAGGGTGTAGTCGATAACACCTGCGTATAATAAATATAATGTTTGCTTGCTTACATGTAGTTTCTCAGCAGTAGCTTTCCAGGTGTTTCACAGCAATGATCAGTAACGCTGAGCACACTAGACTTGGCATTTTTTTATCACTTTACTAAAAAAAAAATGAGTCACAAACAACTTTTATTCATCCAGGCCTAATGCATAGGGAAAGGGAGACAGAGCAGCAAAGTGACTTAAGTCACAGGCCAGGTCAGTGGCCAAACTGGAAGAAAAGCTCAAAACACGTGTGCTGATTGTAAAAGCACTTGTATGTGGTAGGAAGACAGAGCTTGTAACCTTGTGCACGTTCCACAGCAGGCTGCTCCTCAATGACTCGCGATATAAGGTGCTGAGCAATACAAGATTTGGTTATTTTGCCTCTCTGCAGTTGCAGCCTCATCCCATTATGGTAAATGAAATACGCGACCTTGTTCACCAGACTGACTTTTTGCTTTCTATACTTACATATTATGTAAAAGGGAGAAAAAATACCACTCCTCATAAATACTATGGAAAACAACCAATTCTTTGTGTCTTTCATTTTCTACCAGTATCTGAATACAGCAAGTAAGTGAACATCACAACATCCCCGAAGTCTGTATTGGCATCCTCATTGAGAATTGAAGACATTGAGGAACAAAGAAAATAGTAGAGTGTTCCAGAGTTATCAAACTAGAGAGCACAATTTTATATACTATGCAATGTGTAGCTATTCTGTGTTAAGTTATAATATACAGTTCTGAATGCACATTCACCTGTAACGTCACTTTCCGTAAGTTTCTATCACAGGATAAGGTGCTTCAAATTGTCAGACATCGACGCCTTTTGTGCACTTAATTGCTTGTGTTTTCAATTTAGTGGAGAAGTTTATGGACACTACCATTTTTAATAGATTCCAAATGAAAAAGTGCGTTTACAATTTCTTTTACCCCCAAGAGAAAAAACAAAACAAAACAAAACAACAAAAGTTTATTGTGCGTGGAACAGGGAGACATCTATTGTAGTCCTTCCCACCCGTGTAGGGACTTTCCTGTTGGTTTTGAGATAACAAAATACGGAATGAGGAATAAAATATTGCAGTATTTGCTCTGTTACCAATGTACGGTTTCGACTGAGTAAATACTGCAGGTTTGGTGCCTTGCTTGTTTTAGATGGTCTTCTTTAAGCTCAGAAAATACTTTTATTGAAATGTCTAGAACTTTCACCAATTATTTCAGTGAGAACAGGAAAATAACCATTCCTAAGCAACACATAGGAGACAAGAAAAAATAAGTAACTTTGCTTACTTTCCCCTGGTAGTTTCAAAGCCGGGCGGTTTGGAGTTGGCCTCCTGCTGGGTGCTGGTGGTACCAGTGCCGAGGGACGACTCCTTGGGAGATCCGTTCTCCGTATCTGGATCCTGCCTTGTGGGGACCTCTTGCTGGAGCAGGACCTGCCTGGCATCGCTCTGTAGAGACGTCCCTTCGCTGCTGGACGAGCTTCCCATGTTATCTTCGTCAGAGTCACCGCCGCTGCGCCCTGTGGCCTTGCCTGAGGATGCGAAAGGAGGTCCCTGCGAGCCATTCGCTTGGGCAGCCTGGATCTCGGGACGGGGTGACCCCACAACTGCGGTCAGAGGTGGAGTCGAGGCTGAGTGACTTGTCTGGGATTCACCACCCTGGCCTGTGGTCCAGAGCTTTCCTGGAGTGTTAAATCCAGCGCTGCCATGCTGTAAATGCAAAAGGAGCAGCAAGATTATCATCTCCCTCATACTGCTGGTTTGTAAGTGCTACAAGGTGTCTCACATTTATTTCTCAAGCAAGAAATCCTGTAGCTTCTGCCTCCTCCTGAGCTGCTGCTCACACAGTGAGCCTACCCAGAGGATGCCCTGGCAGGCTTTATTTTTGTGGAAAGGAAACAGGTTTTGGTGTTTCTGAACTGACGGAGGAAGCCTGGTTTCCTGTTTCTGCGGATTCCTCTGCAACCTGTGACCCCTTGGAGAGCGGAGGCCTGGCAGCCTTTGTGGGAGCAAAAGAGAAGTTTCTGCAGAAGGCACAGGATAGAGATTAATGGCACAATAGCAATGTGGAAAAATGTGTACTGTGGAGTAATCCTGGGGGATAACAACTGAAATTATTAGGTAATTTTCCTTTCACGTGTATGTGTACAGAGCACAGAAGTGACTTGTCAACGCCCTGTGGATGGTTCGGACTTGTGACCTTGTTATTGAGAAAAGAGTTGGCAAAACTGATGCGCTACGTGCAACTGCCACATACATAAAGCCAAGACCTGAGCTTATCTTCTCTTTTTGTCTGAATGTTTAAGCATACTGCTGCCAAAACTGGGGAGATGATAAGGAGGAGGTTCACACAGTGTTCATCGTTGTACCACAAGCCTTTGAATGTTATCATTTACCAGTTATCACTGCCCGTTTATGCCACATCCTATTTCTGTAGTTCATACAACGACGTGTATGAACTATTTCTACAGCATTGCCCATAGGTGTCTTGTGTCATGTCAGGTTTTCTAGAGTACAAGAGACATCTGCATGGGCCTGGCAGAGATGGATTGTGATCTATGGGAAATGCACCCTTCTGGGCCAAGATACTTAAAGGCGTTTCAAATGGTGTTAAAAGCTGACATGGGGCAAATTAAATATGCATCAGGGCAACAGCTGGCCTCACAAAAGCGAGGTGAGATCACTCTTGCTTTCTCCTTTTCATTTTGTTCCTAATATTTCCTGAACGTAGTAAAGGATACATGGGACATCTCAAAAGTAACAGCCAGAAGAGACCTATAATTACCAAGATAATAGAACTGGCAAGTCTATCACGCTGCATAAGGAGCAACCTACAGTTTGCTGTGTCTGCATGCTGGAAACATCAGACTGAAGTAGTAGTTGATATTCCTCCCGTCACTGTGTTTCTTATAACTGCTGTTTCCATGGCAAATATACAGACTTGGCTTTCTACAACCACACCCTTTTATCACTTTTCTTGCAGATATGTATTTCATGAGAAAATAGACTTCTTCCCACCTCCCCGAGCAGCGCGGTCTGGAGTGAGAGCCACAACTCCTTAAGGGATGGTGAGAAGCCATTTGCTTTTTTTTTAAGTAGAAGGAACGTTACACAAGACATGCTAAGAGTGAGTCTTAGTGGATACAGCCAAGATAAAAATCTGCTATAAAAATAGTGCGTGCGATTTCCAAAGACCACAGGAGTTCTGCTCATTATGTTCTGTTTTTCTGCATTTTGCTCATCTGAAACACCTATGGGTTGATTTCACTGTCATCATTTAATACACAGAATGGCTGTTTCTGCTTTCAGCACTGAGCCCCTGGTGTTGCAGCTGGTCCCAGGCAGATAGGTGTGAAGTTCTCCATTACACAATGGCTGTGCCCTGGTGCCAGACCCTGCCGGGCACATTTGAAAAGGCTTAGTGGGATAGAAACATAAAAAAGGAGGTGATAATACAGCTGTCGACATTTCAATATACATACATTTATATCTAAGTTTATCCATAATTTTGTCTCCTAATTCTTGCTGCTGTGCTTGAAATCCATGCAGTTTTGGTTGGATACCTGACGAGAGCTTGTTGCTGTTCATAGGGTGGGTGTAGGAATTGCCCAGGAGTAAATAAATGTGTCAGTCTCTAGTTTTTCTAGTGAGCTTCGCTTTGATGATGATGTTCTAGTTCAGTAGGGAAAGAAACTTGGTTTGCCTGGTGTTTCCCAACTGAATTCTCTGTGGCTGGATGTAAATGGAGTCAGGCTATGGTAGTATCTCAGTTTTACTGAGATGTGGCTCAGAGGTGAGTTCCCCAGAACCGAACCAGTGAGCCGCACATTGCGGGGGGACCGGAAAAGTCGCTCTCTCTAGAGCAGAGCAGCCCTGTGGCAGGGACGTGTTTTCTCCGCCTGGATCCACAGGAAGGTTTCTATGTGAACAGACTTGGTAGAAGAGCTGAGGATGCTGAATGCCTATACGAGAGATTAATCTGACTTGCAACAACTGGCTGGAGCCAATTTCCAACACTGATTTTGATTTAACCTGGTCAGTTTCCTTCATAGAATATGCTTTATCATGTTGTTCTCCTTTTTCTTCTACTTATAAAGATAATTGGGGATCTATATTCCTTAAGATTCAGCATTTGAAGGCAGGGCAAATTACCTCCAGATGTGTTCAGTGAGATTGTGGTTTAATTTTCGAGCCAGAAAACGGTGTATCGCCATGGGTAAAGCCTGAAAACATGGATTTGTCAGAAAAGATATTCCGAAGCAGCTGAAATTTACTCTTCATTTTAGGCTTTGACACAAGTGTTCAAAAATACTCTTTCCACCCAGATTTAAAACCTCACATTCTGTTACTGTTTGGATTGCTGCTGTATGGGGCCATGCTTTGCTTTCCTGGAAACCTCGATAATATGTGAAGCTTATCTATACTGAAGGCTTCTCAGAGTCCTCTGATCTTGCGACAGAAGGATGTTGGTCCAGGGCCTGGGAGCGAGCCCTCTGCTATTTACAGAGAACCTTTCCCCATCACATGGAAAAAAAGATTTGAGAGACTCTTCTCTGGCCTGTGTGATTAATTCTATTCCTAGAAAATTCGTTGGCAGTCTTGACATGCCCCGGGAGAAAAACAAAAAGGAGGGCAACAGGAACCTCTGTGTGTAATCTCCAATTTGAGCAGTTGTAGATTTGTCGGAGTGACTAATTTTTCCCTTGGAACAAAAACGCGAAGGAGGGTTCACTAATGTTTTATGCAACGGTTGCTGCAGCTGGGAGTTTAGAGTTGGACTGGAGCCTGAAGGATCCTAATTTAGAAAATAACGAGCTTTCGGAGCGAGTACTAAATCTGAATATATGTATAGGAGCCATGACACAATGAGTGCCACGTGAGTGTTTGGATTTGCAAGGTCTCTCTTTCTTAGTTGTATCAATAAGAGGAAAACTGGAGGTTAAGAAAGGGTCAAAGGAGATACCAGCAAGCAGCAATGGCCACCAGCAACTATTTCAAATGGAAGAGCTGGAAAACCTTGTACCAAGTGTATAAGCGTGATTTCTTATTTCTTACCCTGGCTTCTTTGTTTTGTTCACATTCCAGACTGAGTCCCCAGGAGCATGCCAGTAAATCTACAGAAGAGGTTTATTTCTCCTCTTTTTTTTTCTAAATGAAATAATGATAAAGTCTTATTCTGTAAAAATGTTTGGGGGGGGGTTGTTTTTAGAAAATCCCCACATTAATAAAGTGTGTTTTTCATTGCCACACCAGAGGCAACAGGAGACATCTATTACAGAAAGCCCTGGGCTTTCGTTGAAAGCCACATTGATGGGCCAGAAGCACCAGGATGCTTTAGAGACCTAGAAACAGCAGAGCAGCTGCTCATTTAACCAGCTGCTTCTTGACCTGGGCTTCCTGTATTGTACTGCAGTGAATATCACTCCTGAGAATGGCGCTTGAATCTTTCTACATGATTTTAAGCTCTTCCAAGGTAATTTTAATAGAGAGAGAAATCCTGTCCTGTCCAGCAGAATTTATTTCTTGTGCTGATCCTGCTGCTCATGCAAGTGTCTTTCCATTCCTGGGGAATGCCGGAGCACTGAGCCCTTTGGGGACTGGTTATTCCCACCTCCTCTAGCTCTCTTTTTCAATTCAGAGGAAGGTCCATGAGCTTCTCTTCCTTTCTCTGTTTGCACCAAAAAGCGATTCTGGAATTTCCGAATTTGTTTTGGTTCCCTCGAAGCTTTGTTTTAGCTTGTTTGGTTGTAATGGTAATTAGCTAATGACCAGGTAACTGCTATTGACCTTGTTTTAGTGTTTGCTTACCTTTGTACAATTTTATGATGTAACACTTATCGTTATCTGTACTTAACACATAACAATAGCAAGCAGTTATTATGTGTAGGGTGAATTCTCTATGACCCTCAAATAAAATGCAACATAAAGGACCACAGGCATGGGATCAGAGCAGCAGCTTTAAAGCACAGGGAAAGGATCGGATCAGAGGACCCATGAAGATGAACGGCTCAGCACTGGTCAAGTATTGGCTATCAAAGGAAAGCAACCTTGGCAACTGGGTAAAACCAGTTCTAGTGGTAAGGGAAGAGAACAAAGAATTAGTATATACATACGTTAAACGCACAGGTGTGGCTATAACATGGTATCACAGACCAAGCAAGAAAGAGCAGAGTGTGGGTGCTGTTGCCAAGCAGAAAAATGACCCCGACCACAGATTCTGGGGTGAGAAGGAAGAATCGACACCCAATTCCTCCCAGAGAGGAGATGCAGACTGTACTGGGCACATCCTGCAGCTGTCAGACCCAGAGGGGCAGCACAACACCAGAGAAACAGGTAGGTTCTGGCAAGTTTGTGTATGTGTCATTTTTAACTGTATTTCATTCGAACTGTGTAAGCATCGTTGTAACTGGACTAAAAATAGTCCTAAATACGGATGCAACGAGCTGGTAGCACAGTGCTGAGCAGGGTCTGTGCTGTGGGTACAGACTGGAGGTACCGGAGGAAGAAACACATCGGTGTGTGTTGAGCCCAGAACAAGCGTTGCGGTGGCCGGGGCCGTTCATCAGCGGTGTTTCCAGCTGCTGCGGGCAGGGGTTCAGTGGATCGGTTTCTTGTAAAAGCACTCGCTGGCAATGGCGTGCGCTGCTGGCGAAAATCCAGAAGTGTGCTGGAACAGGGCAGACCGGGCTGTGCCGGGCTGCCCGGGGACACCCGTGGTTCCATCAAACGGGTTGTGTGGCCTGCTGGGAAATACGGGCTTGACAAATCTGTGAGGCACAGTGTAACGAGATGACGTGGGCCTACTCCTGGCTCTTCAAACTGCTTGAACTGAGCAGCACGTTCTGCCGTCGTGTGGCAGTTTGGGGCCTAAGACGCTCACTGACGACGGTGTGCGAGCTGCGCTCGCCCTTCGCAATAACAAAATGTTCCCTGTGAGCCCCGTCTCAACTTCTGCATGTTCTGCTTCACTGTTCGTTTGCCACCGCCAGCCACATCTGCTGAGTTTCCGTCAGTCCTAACCGATAACTTTGCGAGACGGAGGGGCAGAAAAGGCAGCTGTACTTTGGGATAGTAGCTGTTGCCGTGCAACAAAATATGCGTAGCTAAAGCAGCAGGGTGCAGCCTTCCTAAAGCCACCAAGGTAGGCTCTGTAGGGTATATAAAAGAATAGGAGAACACCTGACTGAAGGTGCATCACAATGCTGGTGAAGAGGCTGGGAGGTGAGTAGGAACCCCTAATTTGATCAGGTTTTATTTAGACTTTAGCAGTAAGTAATAATTATTAACAATTGATTGAAACATTGAAAGCACATCAGCCCTTTATAAACCGTTCATATACAAAAGCTTAACGCAGGTGGTAGCCAAAACATATAGATTGTTCCTTGTGAGAAGGCCCTGCTTAGGGACAAGAGCAGTTAGGCTCTGCTGCTTCTCACCAGAACAGCACTGTACATGACGGCTTGGAAAGGAAGCAGATATTGAGTGGGGTTTTGTGTGTGGTGCACAAAAGGATGCATCAAGTTCAATGCATCTTGACACAGACTTTTTTGAGCCGTGGCAGAACCAAGAATCCTTTAATTGCTGAGCAAATCAGATCAGTCTCTTTCAGAGAAGCTTGAAATTGCAGCAACAAGGGCAGCACCTTGTGGTGTGTTAGCCAGAGGCTGGGCACGGTCTGCACCTTGGCTGCAAAAAGCCAAGAAGGTTACAGTGAAAGCTGAAGAGAAACAATCCACTCCATATTCTAAGTTCACCGCTAAAAAAGCTGCAGGGATGCTAAACTCTCATTTCACAGGGCACTTGGTATCCAGGCAGGCAGTGATCTGTGATAATCAGGTACTGTGAACGGATCACCTGTTTCATTCTCACTGCTCCTTCTCACATCCTTCATCTGCGCTTTATTTCCCTGCTTGTATCTCGTCATAAAACCAAGATAATAAGCCTTTTTGAGCAAAGAATATTGTCTGACCATGACTCTCAAACATCAAGCACAATGAAGCATTCGCCAGCAGTTGAGAGCTAATAAGAAGTGAATGCAAAAATATATTGATAGGGAAAACAAATTTAAGTTCAAAAAGATTTTTAATATCTCCTGTAGATTAGGACCATGAGGACCAGATAAACTCCCAAGACGCTAATTCTGCACAAATTCTGCACCTGTGTTTGAAAACACAAAAGGAAATCTGTATTTTGGCCTGGAGAAAAATGGAGATGCCCAACACGAAAGCAGACCAGTCTTTCAGGATGGTTCTCCTGGAGATACAGAGAACAGTCTACTTGCTTTAAAAAAGGAGATTCATCTGTTTCAGGTAAGATCATTCAGATTTTTTACATAGAGCACATAGCAGGGGAGTGACTACTGGGGAGTCTGAGCCACAGCATTGGCTATCAACGCGTTTCTAGGACATTGCAAAGCCTTAACTGTCTGAAAGAAAAAGCCTAGAGGTAGGCGATTGCTGTGAGACTGACCTTGCTGGCTTGGGGCACCTAAAATAATCTGATGATGCCAATTCTTGCCTCCCTTCTTCCAGGTGGCTGTGCCATCTGACCATTAATGGTTGCTTGAAAGTGTTTCGTGCCTTCTCCCTCATCAATCTTCATTCATGAAAAATCATTCTCCAGAAACCTCAGCCCACTGACAACTTGCAATTCCATTCTGGACAAACCCCTTGTTGAGTTGCCTGAACAAATTGGACTTGAGCATGACTGTGGTCTTTTGCTGTGGCTGCTGCCACCACGTTTGTCCTCCCTTTGGTCCTTACCTAACTTGTCCCTCACCTAAGGGATCTTTCAAGTCTTTTTCTCCTGCCTCCTGGGCATCACTGCAAATGTGAATGCTTCAAACTGCTTGTGAATTGAAACAAATTGGAGAGCCTAACAGAAAGTAAATGTTTCTAAGGTAGGTTTTTTTTTCAAGACCTGAGCTTGAGGCTGTAACTGGAATGGTGATTTAAATTAAATTAAATTTACAGGTACATTTATTTTGTGCATGAACATGAGGAAAAATAACCTTTTTTTTTTCCCCTGTTGATTGTCTACATTGCCCAAGCCTGAGAAGAGCTGGGAAAGGGCTCCCTGCAGTCACTCTGTGCTGGGCTTAGTGCTGCATGTAGATAAATCTTAATAGCCCTAGTGTTGCCTTGAAACCAAGAATTCTAAACCAAGACAAGTGCCTAGATGTTTTGTGGCAATAAAAACGTAAACAAGAAGGTACAGGCCTGTGGGATGGCGATTGCACTAAGATGTGATTCCTGTAAGTGATTCCATGTAATAAGCAACGGAGCCAAAGAAATCAGAATAGATAACGATGTGCTTACACAGACGTTTATTCTGTTATTCTTGGCTCCCCTGAGTCAATCTGTAGTTTAACGTCAGTGTGAATGGGAGTTGAATTGGACCTGTAGTTGGTGTTACAAAAGGAGTGCTGGCAGCTGATGACTGCGTGGTGACTTTTTGGTGACCGAGGTGGCACAGCCACCACACAGTGTCAATGTTGTGACGCCAGAGCCTATGAAAATGGTCTGAGCTCCCAGTTGCCTCTAAAGCAACACACGTAGTAAACTGTTCTGTAAGAAATCCAAAGACTGAAATAGACTTGCAGAAAAATTGCGCTGTTTCATACAGGCAATGGATTTGTCAAATGAAGACTATTTTTGGATTATCTGCAATCAGTAGGAACACCCTGCAGTGGAATAATCAATGTTAACCTGTGAATGGGCTGCCCTAGGACAGTTTCCTTTCATTCTGCAGCTTTTCAGGTTTTCAAAGGTACCTTTATGTGGGAAACATCACTATGGGTTCTGTGGTGGCCCCGTGAGCCCGTCTGAGTCACTCTGAACAAACCGGGGAAAGGTTTCCATTTAGCGTTCAGTGTTCAAAGGGGACACTTTGTCAGTGCTTCCACAGGAAGAGTTCTACGTTTTCATTTTTTAACCTGAACACAGTGAATTGTGACAAGTTTTGCTCTGCAATATTGTTCAATTGTCAATTATTGTCCTTTTCATAGTGATAAAGCGGGTTTACTTGATCGCTAGCAACTAAACCAACAAGTTAGCCTGCAACGCAGGGTGGATTGAAGGAGTTTTTATTACTACTCAATTGATTTTTGCTCTGGATGCTCATGCAAAATAAACAATGTCATTAAATAAAGATTTGGTTTAAATGTGATCAGTAGGCAATCTGCTTGCTGTGACCCTTTCTTCAGACAGGAAAGGCTTCAGGGGAGAATTTACCGTGATACTAATAGTACTGAGGAGACAACCTAAAAACACCCAAACAGCTGTTGTAGACAACAATCATTCCCTACCATACATCTTCCCGTTTTCCACTTAAGTCCAATCTATTTTCAGAATGAAGCATTTCTTGTGTCAAAGTTCTTACCCTACTATTTCTCTGTGCCTCTTCCGCTCTGATGTAGAATTTAACAGCTGCCTATTTTGAATAATACAGCTGAAATTTTAAGCTTTACTTCTGCTGTGGCAGCTGATACATCTCGCCTTTACCTCTCTATTTCTAGCTGCATGATTTTATTAACTGACAAGCTGTTACTTTGTTTAACAGCAGAACATAATGCTACCCTTTGATAAACACAAGGCAAAAAAAAAAGAACCCTAGCGAAAGCCAGGAGATGCAAACATCTGAGCTCCTCTTTGTAAGATTTTCAGAAATATAGCCATAAATATACAAGGATATTTATCATACTAGATTCTCTGTTGTGGGTAACATAATTAAATAAGTCTATCCAGATTCATATCAGCATAATAAAAAGCAATGTTTTGTGCTCATAGTCACTTACATGCTAGAGAAACAGAAGGCTTCTTTAAATGTGAAAGATAATACTTACATAAGGAGTCAAATATTCACTTCGGTTCCAGTTTGGGGTCTAAGTTTACTGGCCTGGGTAGTAGAGAATGACGGAGGGAGTGGCTTTCAGTGAGGTATATACATTGCTGGGCCTGTTAGCAATGTGGAAAGAATATGTTTTTTATTCACTTTGATTTGAAACTATACCTATTTTCCTCTCCCACAAATTGAGAGGGAATAGAAATACCACATTGAGTTCTTGCACTACTAAGTATGAATGTGCTGTGCAGGATGAATGAGATGAGGCACCTTATCTAATTTAATTCCTGGACTCTTATTTATTTATTATTTTTATTATTATTACTTTCTTAAGGGTTTTCTTGAGGGCAGAATTATGAGGGGATGATCTGCATGCTCAGTCCTTGCTGTCTTACACAAAGAAATAAAACATATTGCCGAATGCTTGGTTGATTAAAACTAGTAGTGGAATGAACCAAAAGAATGTTTACCAAACGGTGCAGAAATATTAGGGCTTACGAAGAAACCTGACAAAAGGAAGACTCTGCACTACGTGTTCAGAATGAAAACGGAACCAGGGCTGCATCAGCTGTCTGCTCCAGGTGATGGATGAAGGGTGCTCCTTGCAGCCCACAACCTTGTATCTTATCTATACCATGTTCTGTTTCTTCTTTTGGAGTGCGATAAAAACCAAACTGTTTCTGTAGGTCTTGCAGGATTTTACACAGCACACGAACTGATGTACTGAAGCTGAAGGTCCATCTGTTCTAATGCCTTGTCTCCTACTGCTCTTGGCTTTTCATGCCTAAATTCTGCTACCAAAATAGAGAAGTTTGAAAGCTTGCCCTTTCTGGGGAAAAAGTGACTTCTATGCATCACATGAAGATTTGAGTAGCAGTGGCCGTGGGTTGTAAGGTGGAGGATGAGAGCAGAGGTGTGGGGTCGGGCACATCTGGCAGGAGTGAGGCAGGACTTCTCATAATCTTCCTGATTTGGGATAAATTGTGTGTGTGTGTGTGTGTGTGTGTGCTCAATAGAGTTAAGACACAAATCAGAGCTGCAAGTGTATCACCTCCCAAACTTAAAAATGAGCTGGGATCATGAACCTTGTGAGAACAATCACGTTGAACTCCAGCCAATTAGGGCTGGAGATTTGGAAGTAGAAGAAAAAGCGGGTAGATGCTTGGGTAGCTTTTCCAAGGCTTTGGTGAGCCGAAGGGTGAGGGGAAGCAGAGGTGTGCTGCAGTCATCACTGCCCGCTCCCCTACACTAAGATGTGGTGCTCCAGGCTTTAGGGCGAGCGGCGGATGTCCGGAGTCCCGGGGGGACCAAGGACCAAGCCGCCTGGTCTCCCTTTCACTCCTCTTCCTCTCCTGGTCTGCGCCGATGGAACAAGCGCTCCCACTTTATCCCGCCTCCCACCGAGGACGCGAAAAAGGAGGAGACCGGGCGGGGGGCGCAAGCCCCAGCGGTGGGTGGGCGGGAGAAAGCGGGGGAGCGTGGAGAAGCCTCCCTGCCTCCCTCCGCTCCTTCCCTCCTCCCTCCGTCCTCCCTCCCTCCCTCCCGCGACGCATCCTCTCTCCACCCCTCGCCCTCTCCTCTCGCTCACACTCGCCGCCTGCGGGGCTGCCGTCGGGGGTGGTAGCGCAGACCCGCTGTCCCCGCTCGGGGATGTGCTGAGAAGGGGCAGCTCCCCCCGGCCCCCCGCGCCTCTCCCGCCGCCCCCCGTCCCCTTCCCCACCGCCCCACGTCTGCTCGGAACGGGCCGGTGGCGGAGGAGCCCGGCGGTAAGTGGAGCGGCGGGGGGCGCGGGGGCTTCGCTGGGGGCGGCGGCGGCGGCTCCCGGGGCGCTGCCGGGGGGAGCGGGGCGGACGGCTCCGGCCGCCTCGGTGTCGCCTGGGGCTGGGCGTGCTGTGGCTGTGTGGCCGTAGGGGTGCGTGTGTGTGCATCTATACAGATATATAAAATATCTAAAATATTATATATATATATGTATATGTTTCCTGTTGAACGTCCTCCTGGGGGCACTGGGGAGGGAGGAGAAGCCGGGCGCTGTGGCCGCCTTGTGCCGACGGCGTGCGAGCCGGAGCCGGTGCGTGCCAGGCGGTCGCGTCGCCCTGCCTTCCTCGGTAGGTGCCCCTCTCTATACGTATGTATATATATATATATGTATACAGTCACGACGCCCTGCCCTCTCCCTCCGTCTGCAGGTGCCTGTGTATTATTTGATACACATCCGCGGTCCCCAGGTGCCCCCGCACCTGCCCGCTGGGCGGGGACGGGCCTGGGGACCCCCGTGGCAGAACCGGGGGTCCCCCGGGGACTGCCCCCCCCCGGGCTGGGGCTGCCTCCGCGGCTCCGTGTGCACAAGGGACACCCCCCATAGCGCCAGGGTTCCAGGTATCGCAGGCAGTTCGGCTGGAGCACAAACGCTGCCTTTCTTCGCACGCTCATCACGAGTTAGTGGAAAGCTGCAGCAGCCCAGATGCCTTCCTAGACATCCATTCCTCCTACCCAGCCTCCGGCACAGAAAATAACAGACAGCCGTTCTTTCTGTGTGGGTAGGGGAAGAGAAAGGACAACAGATTCGTTGAAGGGACTGTGACTTCTTGGTTCTAATTACTGTTTTAGTGGTTCGGGTGTAGCGCTGGGTTGTAGAGCTGCCACAGAACTCACCTGCTAGCTTTAGTGCAGTGCTTTAAAAACCTGCATCCTTGCTTTCGCTTTTTAGTGAAATCTTTTTTCAGTCCTGCTACATGCAAAGAATCCATTTAGGCAGACTCAATTTCCAGAAGAAGGACGTGGACCGTGCACAAAATACTGGAAAAGCAGAATTTTCTATTTGCTCCAGTCCTTCTGGGTTGTAATGGCAGTTTCTTATAACAATAACAAGTGAACATTTGCCATTTTGAGGGTGTGTTTTAGTGGTTTTTTTAATTGCAAGTGTTTCTTTAATTTGGCTTTTTCCTCTGGATGCGAGGTGGAGTATCGTCAAATCACAGGGCTGAATCTTGCAATAGGCAGATGGACAGAGCTGTCCTTTGGAGGACACGATGCCTTGACAGGCAAGGAAGGGACTTGTTATACCAATGAATCCATCTTCCAACCAGAGCTGTGTTACAGCAACCTCTCCGTAGGATTCTGTGGAAGCAGCATCCCCAAGCTCTGCTGGGATTGAGGCAACTGCTCTGGCAGTGCTGTTTAACTTATTGTACTATATACACGCGAGTGTGAGAAAATGTACAGGTGATTCACGTAATTGTACTCATTTTCTTTCTAGTTGTTTCACTGTTCTTTCTATCTGAAATACTGAGTGCAACCTCACGTACAGAGAGGTGTTTCTGTATTGCTAATAGAGATGAGGATGAAAGCTAATTAATATGTGGATATAAACAATATCATTTTTAAGTAATTGTCATCCTATTCAGTTTGAATAAAATTTCCTTCCCTTTCTAGGATAAAAAGCTGAAAAAAATCTTACCGAAAGTGCGCCTTTTTTTTTTTTTCCCCTAGAACTTTGTGAAGAAATTCTTCAGCCATGGATGTGTTCATGAAAGGACTTTCCAAGGCAAAGGAGGGAGTGGTAGCAGCAGCAGAAAAAACCAAGCAGGGTGTGGCAGAGGCGGCGGGGAAGACGAAAGAGGGTGTCCTGTATGTGGGTAGGTAATGCGAGAGGAAATAGAAATATCACATAGAGTTCTTGCACTACTGAGTATGGACGTGCTGTGCAGGATGAATGAGATGAGGCACCTTATCTAATTTAATTCCTGGACTCTTGTTTATTTATTATTTTTATTATTATTACTTTCTTAAGGGTTTTCTTGAGGGCAGAATTATGAGGGGATGATCTGTATTCTCAGTCCTTGCTGTCTTACACAAGGAACTAAAACACCCTCACGTGCACGGCTGGGTCCTCACCAGAGCTGGTCTTCTGAAAAAATAACGTGTGAGCACTCAGAGGAGACCGTCACAAAACAAACGGGAGTTGGGGCCTCCTGAGCTCCAGTGCTTTGGAGAATGTTGGTTGTTCTGTCTCTGCATTGGGCTGGAGCTGCTTTCTGGAGCCACATCGGTAATGCCGCACTGAACAGGGCTGTGAAGCAGGAGGTGCCTTCCCGCGCAGGTCGCTAGCTAGCGCTCTGTTCAAGGAGTTTGCTAGGCGTGGTACACTAAAAATAAATTTAAAAAAAATACATGGAAAAGCTGAAGTGGAAGGTAACTTCACAGCATCCCTTAGAACATGTGGGGCTTAAGTGGGATTTTAAAAGAAGAAGCGTGAGAGGTTAATTCAGGAACTGAGCGTGAACGATGCTGACTCCTTGCACATCAACGGTAACATTTTACGTGGCAAAGTGTCACCTCTCCTCATCTTTTGAAATTAACTTCATGTTCTCCACTTACTGTTGCATTTTCATAGCAGATATTTTCCATGAAGAGCCACTACAGTTAATGAGGTAGGGCATGTAGAACCCAAGGCAGCAAAGCAGTTGTTAAGTTACTTATCTAGGCCAAACAAGAGTCTTGCACAGAGACAGGGATAAAATTCTTTTCAAACCCCAGATCAGCACTTTGATTGTACGATTATCACCTTCGCATAGCAAGTATCGGGTTTTAGGGGACTATCTTGCAAATGCTGCGACGAAAAATTCACAGGAAAAAAGTCTGCCACAACCATATGAATAAGAGGTCATCGAAAAAAGAAGTGGTTATGGATCTATTTATT
Source organism: Pampusana beccarii (assembly GCA_013399365.1). Classification (NCBI taxonomy): domain Eukaryota; kingdom Metazoa; phylum Chordata; class Aves; order Columbiformes; family Columbidae; genus Pampusana; species Pampusana beccarii. The sequence goes on from VWYH01003971.1 coordinate 230,000, forward strand.
CTATTCATCAAATAAAGCCGGTCTATAAAAGAATGGAGGGAAAAATATGGTCTATTCTGTAGGTCATTTCGTTTTTGCTGATTTTGAGCAGGTCAGTTCTGTAAGGGATGCTGTGTGTACCGAGGGAAATGTGCACAGGAATCAAAGAGAAATTACCCACAGCTGAAAACCAGAGGCACTTCTTTTAAATGGGAGCACTGAGGTCTTTGCTATTCCAGTGTCTTTTCAGGATTCCCTCTGCCCTTGCAGGTTAGTGCTAGTCTGTAACAAATTATTTCTGCTCCAAATAGGTTGGACTACTCATTTGGAACACTCTTTTCTCCTGCTGAGCCACAGCAAAGCTCAGAGCTCTTGCCAACAGAGATGGCAGTCATTTTGAAAGCTAATTGTAAGATGAGTCTATTTCAAAATGAGCGTCTGCTCATTTTCAATATGCCAAAATAGATGTTTTTCACTGTACATTGTGCTTGATATTGGAGTTATTTTTCAGGGTAGGGCTTTCTTTTTCTTTGTTTTCTTGTAGTTCCTGACCATGCTTCTGGGGTCATTGATTTCTTCATGTTAGAAACCTGTGTTGTGTGCTGAATTAATCTTTGTGCCTGACCTGTTCTCCAGACTGTAATGTAATAATATTTGAACCTAGTCCTGCTCCCAAAGGCAACAGATTTTCTACTGTCTTCAGAGACGCTTTTGCTGAGGTTGAACTTTGTAGGGCAGGCTTGCTATTTATTTTAAGAATAAAATGCTGAGGACAGTGGAGTCCTGAGACATGACAGGGACCCGTGCAGGTGGCCATAGGGCTGGTGAAGGATCCTTCAGCAGATGCCTCTCTCTTCGGGAGCAAAGAGCTACACGCAGTTTCAGTCATGCAGGTAACAAGGCCTTTGGTTGCAGTTGTCCCCAGGAGCTCCGGCAGGTCAGCTCTTCTGAGCAGCCTTAGCAAAGGCTGGTGTGATAATCTTTTGGTTCTGTGGGCTGATAACAGTTGCAATGCAGGAGGCGGTGAAGCCCCTTGATGAGCAGAGGAGGGGAGCAGCACACCGCGGTAGAGCTCCCGGAGGTTTCTCCCTCCGTGTATCTGTAGCTGGGTTATCAGACAGGAGTTTCGCAAGCGGATTATGCTGTGAAAGCTGCCTGACATCTTGCAAAAAAAGAACATAACAACGTTGGGCTGAGAGGGACCTGCTAATCATTTTCAGTTTCAACAGCCAGCTCCACGACATCCAGCCTTCCGTTGTTTCTGGAGAATTAATAAGAAGCAAAGACTTTGGCCCAGATCCCCTACGTGACATGGTCTCCCACTGAAACCAGAGGAATTTAAGTAAACCTGGAAAACATCTGGACCTTTCTGCCCAGGCCACTGTTATTTATTATGTGAGAGACTGTAACATACTCCTACCTGTTAAAAGTTCTCTTTGGCACAAGGGGAAACTCAGAGCTCTGAGGCAGAGCAGCATACTGGAGGATTGACTGGGAATCTTTTCCCTCTCTGTGCTGAAGTCTGTTCTTTCTTCCCTCAGTCCGCTGTCTTTGTCCTGTTTTTTAATACCTGAGATACTGTTTAATGCAGTCTGCAGTGTGTTTTTATGCTGATATACCTCAGCACTGGCCAGCCGAAATCACTGGCTCTGTCTTGACTTGTCCAAGCACAGCACCAGGACCTTTCTTGATGTCAAACAACGGCTTGGTCGTTGGTTAGAAAGGAGGACTGAGACTCAGCCGTCCTGTGCTGCATCGTCTACGCCGTAAATTTAAAACCGTGTCTCCATATATCCTTCGAGAGCTGTTGGTGCGAAGCAGTGAGGAAACGAGTGGCAATACTTACCCCCACTTGCTCTGAAACGAGGGACTGAGGTTAAACAGGGTGCTCCCGCGTGCTCTCAGTGACGCACAGAGCGCTGCTGAGCTCTGCGAGCGCTACCAGGGAGCTCAAGTTTTTGCTCAGCTGACTCGAGTGCGTGTTCGGGGCTCAGGAACGGGAGTTTCCAGTCCGATAATGTTCGGTGTGTTATACCCTAGCAGAACAAAGGAATAGCTTATCAGGAGCAGGGCAGCCCGTGTGTGAGTTGTTTACTACTCCCTGCGCTTAGCTGGCACGTGGCCTTCGAGTAGAGCAGTGCGGTCCTGACCTATTTGGCAAGACCATCCAAATTCCTCTGCTACACTCTCTTTTTATGAGGTTTCTTATTTTCCTTTGGCGGCAGAAAAGCCAGTGGAGTAGTCAAGGGACTCGAGGTCTGTCTGATGAATAATGGGCTTCAGCACTTGGGAGCAAGTGTTTTTCTTAGATGATGGTTTTGCCTTTGCCCAATTTGGCCTTATGTCTCCCTGTCTCTAACCAGCTCTGACTAAGCAACCTGAATCTCAGGGAGGGCTTGCTTGGAATAGTCTGATCGGGTCTCAAAAATCCCAGAAAAGAGTGCATGCTGCTCCTTCCCTTCGCAAAAATGTGTATTCTAGTAAAGAAAAGTAGCATTACCATGTACTACTGTTGCTCCTGAACAACCTAAGCAGTATAGGTCAGTGTCAGGTTCCTTGGTCTTTGTGTTATCACTACTCTGATTCCTCTGTCCCCCTTCTTATGTACAACGAACAAGATTATTGGTATTTTGGGAGTGCCAGAATGAAAGACAGCTAGTTTCTCTCAGAAACAATATGGATGACCAGCTTTCCTTCATTGCTAGCCAGGAGTCATACTACTGAATTCAACTGTTGTTATTTATACGCTCGTTCTGGCTGGTCCTAATGTGCTTAGAGATCCTTTTGTAGCTGTGACTGCAGAAACAGCTCCTTCCATGCAAGTGTGCAGTAGTGGGGCAAACAGGATTGAGCTCCAACATATGCTGTGAGGTCCGGACCACCCTCTTGCTGGTTGTTCGCCAGTTAACGGATTTGGCTATGCATATCTCTGCTCTGTATGGCTGCGTGAGACGAGGTTTCATTAAAGAAAAGTCTGCCTTCCACTAACAGAGACGAGCATTTCTGTGTTAGTTGCAGTGTTGCATCAGGATACGTGCAGTAGGAGTCAACTTGCGTGTGTCCCTCTGGAGACGGATCCATTGCAGAGTCCTCAGGGAGCTCTGTCCTACCATCCAGACCCTCCCAGCCCCAGGGAACTCAGCACTTGCTGTCACAGCTTTCCACGTGTTTAATAGCTTGGCTTGCAGACAATAACTTCAACAAGATGAATGAGATATTGGCCAGGTCTAACAATGCATTTAAAAGCGTATGCTTAGTATTAAGTGTTCAGATAGACACACTGTAAGCCTGAAATGGTGTTTAGTCTCTTTTTAGAACCATCGTCTGCTTGGATTCCAGTATGTGGTCAAAGGGCTTTGCTTCTTCAGGTCTCACGGCGCCACAAGATTTAGAACCAAAGTCCTAAAACCAGTCCTTAGACATTAACACCTTGGATTTAATAAAAGGGACCATCCTTTCAATACTAAATATTTTCAGTGAGAGAAAACAAGCTTTTTCAAAAGAGAAAACCAGAATAAAGGGGGGAAAAGACTTCTTAGCTATTCAACCTCTTCATTAGCTAGTTAAGGGAACATGTCATTTTACATGTTGCAACGTTCTGTTTCCCCTCTCACTTACCATGGATTATTATTCTGCTCGTGCTCATGGGTAACAGAGCCTTTTCAATGCTGTAATCAATCAGTGCCGTAAATACACAGCTTAGGTCCCATAAATTGGCACTGGTGGCAAGCAGGACATATTGATGAATGAACTTATATTTCTGTGTTTAATTGTATTATTGTAAAAGCTGAGATCTGGAGAAGAGTTGTAAATGAAGTTGTAAAGATCTTCTGGAAACTTTGGCTCTGCTGTTCTGCAAAGACCGGTATAAGCCTCCTCAGGACATGGACCGTAACATGGTTTCCATGCAGAGTCATCCGTGTGAGTTTCCAAAGTGGCAGCCTTAATTAACACGGCTGTTAACAAAACGGCAATGAAGTCAGCATGTACAAAAAATAAACTGCAGAAGTGTTAACCGTGTTATTCACCTTTCGACAGTCAATATATGCTCATGCTGTTGCTCTTTATTGATGGGTTTGCCCTTTCCCTTAGATTGAATTTCTCATTAATTAATTTTAATAATCTTAGAAAATACTGTATATGACCATATGTATTCTATATATTCATCCCTCTTTGTCACCCATCTACTCTTTACCAGCACTTAACAACAAGTATTTTCAACCTAATATTGTTCTTTGTTCAGGTTCCAGGACCAAGGAAGGAGTTGTTCATGGTGTCACAACAGGTAAGACAACTCTCTTAATTTCAGCTGCTTGCCTACATTTGATCAACCAACCATTTAGCTGTTAAAAACTCCATGTATCTTTTTGAGAGCACTCCAATTTATGCATGATAGAAAAACACTAAAAATTGGAGAGGCGGAAAGCCACATTCATTTTGTCAAAATGCATACACTGTTTTACAGTCAAATACGTACATTTAATATAGTTGTTTCTGTGTGAGAAGGGTTTTTGAGGGATGTTCCGAATCAAAGTCGGGCTGTATTAGTATGAGACAGGAGACTCATGAAACCAGATTCCTAAACAGAAGGAACTAACTTGCTTTTGTAGAAATAGATAAATCAAGGGTCTTTCTATTGTTTGCCTGTTGTCAAAGGCGAAATATTGAGTGCTGGAAAGTTATAAATTAGTTGGCATTAAAAAGTGAGGTCTTTCTAATTTATTTTTTTTTCATGAAGAACTTTCACCTATAGAAACTGCACACCTGGCCTGGGTGCCGGGGTTTGTCTCGCTGCGGTCTGAGGAGGCAGAAAGGTGGGGTGTGGGGAGGAGGAATGCGGCGGGGGGGCACGGTGGGGAGGAGCTGGGCGGGTGGCAGGAGGGCTGCGCTCTGCGGATGGGGGGGCTCACAGCCGGGCAGCGGGAGGAGGCAGGAAAACAGTGTAACGGCAAGGACAGACACTGACTGCAGCCCCTGTGACGTCACAGAGCTGGAGTATGACGCAACCATTGCGTCACAGCAGCAGCGGGCAGGGACACACTGCGGGCCGGCAGGGGGCGTTCCCCGCGCCTCCGAGCCCGCTGATTGGACGAGCCGGGAAGGGGCGGGGCCCGCAGCCGGGGCGCGGGTGATTTTTACCGCGGCTGCGGCCGCCGGGGCTGGTTCGTTATCCGTGTCCGGGGAAGCGCGGCGGTCCCGCAGCCGCCCCGTGGTGCTGGTTCCTGCTGGGTGCCCGGGGAGCCGCCGGGTCCTGCAGACAGAGCTCCCGGTGGTGCTGGTTCCTGCTGGGTGCCCGGGGAGCCGCTGGGTCCTGCAGACAGAGCTCCCGGTGGTGCTGGTTCCTGCTGGGTGCCCGGGGAGTCGCGGGATGTTCGCGGAGCTGGAGTGCGATGGCAATTGCACCTGCGGGAGGTGCGAGCTGGCGGGCCGGCTGCGGAGAGCCCGGGGAGGACACGGCCCCTGGAGCTGTGCTCTGCCCGCTCTGCACAAGGCAGCTCAGCGCGGTTGATACAGAGGTAGGTCCAGGACCTGCGTTGTGCCAGGAGGAAGGCAGAGTTCGGGGGTGGGGAGGGCTGGAAGCAGGTTGCTGGAGGGAGCTGTCAGAGGAACGCTCTCAGCTGTGTTTCCAGAATAGCTATGAGGCCCTAGGTGTGGTGGACAAAGCACATGGTAAGGCAGAACAGCAGGAGCCTGTGTGAGCGCCCTCTCCAAGGGCACATCAACCAGGCCCTTGCAGCAAGACCTGCATTAAGACCAATGCTGAGAAAAAACAACAGTGAGCTGTGGTCACTGGTGACTCCATCCTGCGCAGAATGGAGACACCCATTTGGAGGCTGGATCCTCTTTTGGGGCAAGTTTTTTGCCTCTCTGGGGCTCCCGTGGGGATGTCACCAGGTGATTGATGAGCTTAGTTCAACCTTCAGGCTGTTACCGATTCCTGGTCTTTCAGGTGGGTACTAATGAAGCTGCAACTAGAAGTGCAAAGTCAATTAAAAGTGATTTCAGGGCCCTGGGAAGACAGCTAAAAGGTTCAGGAGCACAGGTAATACTTTCCTTGATCCTCCCAGTGATGGGGAGAGATTTTAGAAGAAATGCGTGCACCCAAGTCATCAATACCTGGCTCCAGGACTGGTGCCCCTGCTAGTGCTTTGGTTTTTCTAACCATGGAAGAGTCTTTGAGACACAAGGTATGCTATGGCCTGATGGGGAAAATGTGTCTTTGCTTTCATCAGCTGGTGGGACTGATAGAGAGGACTTTAAATGGACACATCTGTGGCTGCAGAGACTCCCATGTGAACTTAATATCTGAGTATCTCCTGTGCTCTTGGTGGTCAGCCTGAGGTCTGTTTCCAACAAAACAGAGAGCACATTTTCAGAGCGGGTGTTCTTGTCCCTGCAGCCGTGCTGCCTCTGCAGCCTGGACGTGCCCATCACCCCCTCCACTCCCAAAAGATTCTGTGACTCATCAGTGTGTCCCACTGGAGCTGCTTGAGTGGGAAGAGAGAAGGGAAATGATTTATAGGAAAGAAACAAATTTCAGAGTTTCAATAAACTGGTTTGAATTTATCGCAGTTATGATGGTTTTGATTTTTTTTTTTTTTAGCACTGCCTAATCTCTCAGTGACAACAGCACTTTGAAACTTTGAAGTTAATTCCAGATGTGTGTATTCATGTTAGCATTTCTACACTGAAAAGGAGTAAATTTGCATTTTAAATTGATTTGCAGGGTTCACTGTAGGTATGAACTGAAACCAGTAACCAATAATTTGGAGTGACTAGTAAGCAGCAAAATGAACAGAAGTCTTTGGCTTTCCTGCACTCTGTAGACATCAAAGCTGACCACAGGGCATTGAATAGAACTGTGGCTTTCTGCTGCAGAATGTGTGACTTCTGGAGATATGAAGAAAGGGCATGGTCAATAAGTGTAAAGTCTTTACCCTAAGAAATTAGAAAATGAAGGAGTAGAAAAGGATTTCTTCTTTCTTTTTTGTTCTGTTTACAGCCCGTGTATCATTCACCTATGCTCAGGTAAACTAACGCAAAGGGTAAACAAATGGCAACACTTAACATCACAACCCAAACAAATGGTTGAGAAGTCAGTCAAGAGTGCTTTTAGTAATAAAACTGAACGTCTTTGCAAGTCCTTCAGGCCTTAGCCTGAGGCTAAACATACATGCTCTTGTTACGAGGTTTGAAATCTCAGCTTGTTAGACCTCAATTAAGAGAAATATTCAGAGACATCACTACTGTAACTATAGAAGATTGCAGTAGAATGAGATCTGAGATGCATACATATATATATATATAAAAAATATCAGATATGTGGAAACAGCAACTGACAGCACTAGCAAGTAAGTTAATAGAGGTGATGTTCACCAAGCTGGGATTTGTGGGAGAATAAAAGTCCAAGGCATTTGCACATGTATGAAACTTGCTGAAGCACTGGGACTGTAGTAGGTGAACTATTGGGAAACGCCTTTCCCACCTCCTGAGAGAAACAACTGATCTTGAATCCTGTGAGCATATATCTCTATCTGATTGCAATATGTGTAATGAGACAGGAAATTTTAAGTAGATTAATAGAATTTTTAACAGGTTTGACAAGATTTTGTTCTGGAAGATACAAAATAGACTACAAAGCCAAACATAAGGACAGCACATCTGTTATGTTCTGTGCCTGTGAATAGAAAATTCAGAAAGATTACTGGGAATTTTAGGCAAAGCAGTGGTCGCTTCTCACCCGCTTTAGGAGTGGGTAACACGAAGTGAAGCACCCAAAGGTTGGGAATAATGAGTGGTGTGCCACGCTTTGCTTCCTGCCAGCCTGCTCGTCTGTTCGAAAGGAGCTTGGCTGCTGAACAGAAATGGAACATGAACACGAGCCATGCAGGCTGAAAGGCAGCCCTGAGGAGACCTAATGCAAAAATCCAGAGGGCACGGGTTCTAAAATGGAACAATACGGGCTTGCTATTGTAAGAATAGAGGAATTGCTTGGAGATGTATTTTAAAAATAAATTTAAAAAAAAAATAAGGCAAGTCTATGGAGAGTTGTTCTGGCTAGCAGTAAAAACAGACTTGGGTTCGCTGTTGTGATGCTATGAGAGATAATATGAAGACACTGAGAAATGCTGGTGAAGTAGTCTTGGGAATCAAACCCATTTATATCAATGCTAATAAAGTTGATATGACAAAACTGCCTTTTGGGGCACCTGTAAAGACTTACTTGTCTCTTTTCATAGGACTAAGAGTTTGCTGGTTTTGGTAGTCGTCTGATGCACCGAGGCGTTAATATCATGTGAAGCTTGAGGTGCAATAACACATTTAGTTATGTGAATAAAAATGATTCAAGAGGCTGGAGACAGTCAATGCAAACTAGAATCACAGCTCAAAATAAACGTGTTCACACTTGTGCAGTCCGTTCTTACTGTCTGCATTCCAAGGCCTTCCTAGTTTTGCCATTATCTGCATTTTTTGTGGTTTAAAACCCTTTGCTGGTGGAGGGACTGGGCACTGGCACACCTCAAGGTGCCCAACCACTACGTGGGCTTTGGGGTCAGTTCTGAACCCAGAAACACCAGACTGAGATGCTTCTCACTTTCAACGAGGTAGGACCTGATTGCACCAGATTTAGTGGCATCAAGACACTGTAAAATGAGGATGCCAGGCTGTGATTCACAGGAATACAATATGTGATCTCTCAGGTCACCCTTAGAACTTCTGCAGAGGAAGCAGCTTTGCTCATTGGTTTTATGGTGTGTTAACTTGTGCATCTGACCTGCCTGCCTAATTATAACAACATCTATTGGCCTTCAGCTGTGAGTGCGTAATTCATCCATCATGCTTATCTCCCAGGGATGAGTGTCCAGAAACGTATGCTATCAAAGATGAAATATTTACAGTCCACCTCCTGATAATCAAAGCAAACCACTCTTTTGTCCAACAGATGAGCCAAAAAGCCCTCTGCTTCAACCATGTGCCTGTTTCCTGATGCGGAGTCAAGATGCAGTATCAACAGTTACAGACAATAATCAAGTGTTTTGCTTAATTCTTTTATCCGATCGCTCTTGTTCTTCTTAACACTCGCGCTCATTGATGTTCCTGTTCCATTTGCCTGAATTCCATCAGGCATCTTACAGTAAACTGTATGAATTAAAGAACCTCCAACTTATGGCTTCTTTGTAATTAGTTCTTCAAGTACCTAAGACATCCCTGTTGTCTGAAATACATATTCAAAAGTATATTTAGTGCAGTAAGAGTAATTTCATTAATTCGGAGAAATCCTGTGGTTTTCATCTACTATAGTTCAAAATTGAAAGCAACTAGTTCTCATTTCGAATTGCTCCAGAGGTTTTGCATTGATACCCTGTGTCACCCAGTTGTCTGTAATAAGTAGGGAAAATAAATCTGCAATGCTGATAAGTTTTGCAGAGCGCTCTAGTCAGTATTAGAAGTTCAGTTTCAAAGTTATGGTCATAGTCCGTGGTCCTGGGATTATTTACTGGGATGGACAGTCTCTGCAGAGACTGACAGAAGCAATCAGGCCAGAGCTCTGCAGAAGCTCATTTACTCTGTTTCTCGGTCCTGTGATGCAAAGCAGATATCAACTTCACAAAGACTTAATGGCTTAAGATCATTAAACAACCCAGTATTCGGATTAATTTGATTAGCTGGTATCAACCCCCTGCATTCTGAACTGATTTGTTTGTGTGCACTTAATGCTTTTCCCCTGTTACTACTTAATGTAAGCAATAAAATACGTGAGACTGGAAACCTATTTTGTGTTTTCATCTCCTGTTGCCAGGGTTCCGGAGCTGAAGGGTCGCCAGGCTGGAGCTTGTTTCCAGAGTCAGGCTGGTAATCAGGGCTTTGATGGTGTTTGGGTGTTCTCTCCTACTAGTATCGGTGCTTTTGCAAATCTGTGCTCTGTGTGTGGTTTGCTGGATTTATCTTCACGGCTGTGGTTTCTGAAGCAGCGTATGAGACCTTTCACGGAAACTCCTGTGTCGGCTTCCTCATGCCATGTCAGAAATAGGGGTAATCTTAGATATACCGCTTTTGTTACTGCTTTTATCCGGTATCTCGTTGTTGTGCTAGTAACGGTGTTATTGGCCCGATTATTGTGGTGGTTGTGTTTGCATGTACTAAGGCCTTCCCAGGGTAACGTGTTTCTGGAAGGAGAAAGCAGGCTTTGCCCAGAGCTTTCCCAAAACGCCCCAACAGTGGGAACAGCAGCCACTGGGTAGCTGCTTTTGGTGGGTGGTTGTACTTGCCATGACAATATAGCCTGAGAAATGTGGCCTCACCAGCGGCAGCAGGAATTAGGAGGTTTGTATTGCAGCATCCACCAGGCACCCAGTTGCACTCTCGTCTTTCTTCTTTTATTCTTTTGAGGTTCAGGTTTCTTTAAGATCTTGAGATAATGTCGGTTTTGTTGTCTTTTTCCTTCTCTCCCAGAAAAGGAATGAGGCAGAAGAGAAATGAAAAGCAATACTGAAACTTGCCTAACACACAACTCTTGCTCTTTTTTTTTTTTTTTTTAATTTCTTGGAGAATATTACTTGCTTTAAAACCTATTTTTGCAAGATGGTACTTTTTATTTACGTAGCTCTGTTTGAGATTTCTTCTAGCCGTTTTAAATAATGTCGAAGCATTTAAAAGCTTGTCTCAAATGTTCCTTTGTTTCTGAAATACACCATGCACAACCAGGTCTTAACATCATTTGGAAGATATAATGGGTTACAAGGACACATACTTTAAGATATATGTTTGCAAGAGCTAACGAAAAACTTCCTAAATAAATTTCCTGTGTAGAATCCAGAGCTTTTGCAATCTGTAGCTGGTAATAATGAAATGCGCATCTTCATAGAGTTCTCCCCGCACTTGCTAGTGTTGTGTCAAACCTGCCCGAGGGCAACATTTGCTTTTCAAAACCCACATTTGATTTGATTTTTTTTTTTTTTTTCTGGAAAAAGCATGGCAATAGAGTACTGGAGGAGGGATACAGTGAAATTTCTCATTAATTTGTGTCTTATTAGCATGTGCAAGTTGGAAGATGTTTAGAACAGATCGTTTTTCTCTTTCTAGCTTCAGACAATGTATAGGCTGTTGTCCTGCTCTATAATGGAAGCTCCTGGTTTTAGTCATAATAGAGATAATACTCAATTGGTTACTGATTTTTCACTTTAGCTAGAATGAGTGTCAAACGGACTGCCCCTGCTTTCAGTCAGCAGATAATCATCATTTGGTTCTTTAATAAAAATCGCATATTAGGCACGTGGTTTACTTTTCTAGCTTTTTCCTAGTAGTTGTTATCTGATGTTGATCACAGCAACCTGTGCTGTGTGCCCTGTGATATGGACAGATGACACTCGTTATGTAAGGAGTTAAAGAAATCTAGTTTATCCATTGGAAGTCTTCCCCAAAAAGTCTCTGAAAGCGTGGCCATAAAGGGTATAAATAGAGCTATGATTACATTTTATGGATCAGGTAGGATTTGGGCTGGATTAGTTAGAATTACAAAGCTGTATGCTGGATGGTTTTGAAGAACAGTCTCTTGTTTAGATGAGTGTATTGGGTTTTTTGTTTGGTTGTTTTTTTTGTTTTCTGAAAAACGAGACGTTTAAGGCATGAAGTCATCCCATCTCCTTTCTTAGAGTGGTTTCACTCTAGTGCAAGCTGCTGCCAGAAAGAGCCCTTGGGATGAATGAGCAGAAAGAGCCCGGTAATATTCTGAAAGGTGGAACGGCAGCCGCTGACGGTGTATGTGGGCTAAAGGAGTTGTTGTTTCCCTGGAGCTCTGAAGTGAGCTATTAATCCAGGTTGCTTTGGCGTCTTCAGCATTCGTTCTTTTTGTAGATTAGTATGTTATGGATGGACACGTCAGCAGTAGGGGCAAAAACCTCAGAGAGCCGGATGAAAGGTCGTGTTGGAAATTCCCTGGTTGAGCAACAGTAGCTCTGCATACTGATCAAGTGTATTTTAAAAAATAAAAGAATAATCAGTGGCTTTTGAGTCTAATGTAAAAAAATAGTCTTCTGTGCCGTGTAACATGGAAGTGTTTGGACTAATTGAAATGCACTTCAAACTAGGATATATTGAACGCAGTTTTTGTACATTACACAGTGAGTTGGCCATAATAAGGGCCCTTAAGTAATGACTTTTGTTCCCTAAAGTGCAAGTAGACATGAGTGAAAATGTCAAACGCCTTTCGTGTGAAAGAAGTTGAGCCACAAATAAGCTTATTTTTACTTCTGCCACTCCAGTGTTATCAGATGGACAGCCTCATTCCTTAAGATCCACTTGGGCTACACAACGTGCAATGGCCTTATGGCTCTTTGTGATGTTGAGCTGTCGGTGATAGATACGATTCTCTGAAAAACTTGCAGCTCCCAGAACCATAATGTGTTTTTCCGTCTCCTGCTTCTCCTCAGTGGCTGAGAAGACCAAAGAGCAAGTGTCCAACGTTGGGGGAGCTGTGGTGACAGGAGTGACAGCGGTGGCCCAGAAGACAGTGGAAGGAGCAGGGAACATTGCTGCAGCCACCGGCTTGGTCAAGAAGGACCCGCTGGCCAAACAGGTGTGTCTATTTAGTCTTTTCCAGGAGAAGTGAATGATGAGTGGCCTCTTGGAGTGGTGGGGCCAGATGTCTTCTGCGTTTGTCAAGGGTGGGAGCACAGGATGCTCTGTGTTACACTAAACAAAGAGCAAAGAAAGTTTATTTTGTTTATAACTTGTATTTTGCACTGTCTATCTGGGACCTTGAATAAGACTTGGCGTGGAACTTACTATCCTGAAAAGTCTTTGCAAATTTGGATCATGGCTTGAAATGTGATCTAGTGGTGATTCTGAACTCAGCAGCCTCTGGCTGGGGGGCAGTTGTAGGATCTCTGTACAGTTGAATGGGAAGACAACTGTTTTCCCAAAGGACTCAGGATTGAAAAGCAATCCGCTAGAGCTGCAAGGTCAAACAGAGAGTCTCAGGTTTAACAGCACGATCGTATCTTCTGCAGATGAAGAGTAGAAGCGATCGTGTACCAGTCCATTGACTGGTTAGATATTAATACATTGCGTTTAACATCAAGATCTAGCTGGAGAGTTGCTATCTTCCATTAATATAGCGACATGAACTCAAAAATGTCTCCAAACTATTCTGAACTCTTCGGATTAAATTTGCTCTAGCTCATCGTATAAAACACCCTGTAGATATCTTCATTTCAGCACCGAGGTGAACATCAAGCATTTGCACAATACCAAGAGTTTTGTTGCTGGTGCACTGCAGTCATCTTCTCCCACTTACACGAGAAGAAGAGTGGCCCCAGACAGCTGGTGGGAATGGTGCTTTACAAAATGTGTATGGTGTTGTTTGGAGACAAAAATAACCCAGAAGAGACAAATAACCTGCTTTTGTGCTGTTTTCTCTATGACCATAGAAGGATTAGAAAAAAGATAGGATTAAGAAGAATATTAGTATTTGCACAAAAAAATATGCGTGTCATATCCATTTAGTGTGAAGAAGTTCTATGGTGTATCTTATTTCCAGTTAGTGCCCAGAAGAGCTATTAAATTCAATCCTCAGAAAGCCATCTTTGTCTGTTGTTGGAGTGTGTTTCTGTCTGTCTGACAAATCCTATTGGTGCTGTAGTTTGGGGGGAAAAGGAACATTCCACTGTGGTGGGCATTCGTGCCACTATGGCGGATTGGTCTTGAAAACGTCTCGCATGCGGTTTTGTTCTCTTTCAAAGCAATTTCCCTGAGGGGCTTTTTAGTCCTCTTTTTGTTCAGCTGTAAGTAAAATGTTGCATTTGATGTGGCCGTGGCCCGTTGTAAAAGCCACGTTGAAGATTTACAAAATCGAGTATCTAATAAAATGCCGAGGGATACGCCAGTATCGTGTGGCCACGATAGTCTGTATACCTGGTTTCTGCTAAAGCTCTTTCATAGTTTTATGCTGTGGATATTTTTTTCAGTTTATAGCTGTTCAAACTCAGCCTCCTAAGGGTCACCATTGCTGTAATATGCAATTACCTACTTTAGGATTTACCGTACCTAATTATTTTTTATATTAATATATGCACATAGATCCTTATTTTAAAGTGTGAAGCAAATATCTGCTGGCTTTCATTTAATTCTGTTCTGTATATTGTAAAGCTTTAATATGAGTCACGATGTCTGCAACAGAATAGAACCACATCTGTGAAATTAAAGAACATCCGTAACGTACATGCATATTATTCCAGAGCCCTATAAATAGCATCATTATTCTGAACTGGTGCTTTGTTCTTCAGATATGCCAAACCGTTCGTTTGATTCTTGATACTGGTATTTTTAGACTGAGATTCTCAGTCGTCTCTGCAGTGTGGCCATCTAGCTGATCGGTATCTATGGCTGCTAGCGGAGCACATCGAAATTCAGTCACGTAAAGATATCCTACAGCCTCGTATTTTTGCGTTCCTGTGCGGAATGGCAGTACCTGAGATTGATTTTGTGGGGGTTTTCGGGGTAAACCAACACTTGGCTGGGGACCAGGTGCATGTACTCAGAATGCCAGTGGGACACGGGTTCCTTGTAGGAAATAGGGTGGGTTTTTCTGAAATAAGGTGCCAACCAGGCACACAGTCAAAATAGCAACGTAACTTTGTGTGTTTTATCTCTGTAAGGTTACGTCTCTCGAGGCTATGGCATCTCTAGTCTAAACTGAGAATAAGAGAGCACAACTAGCAATTCCTCGAGCTTGAGCACGGCTCGCAATGCCTTTGGCAGATTATTTTTCCTATAGACACCTATTTGGGATTGTCCTAAAGCAAATGTCTGTGTGCCCCATGTGCAAGATGCACAGTGTACGCAAGTCATGGGGTTTGGCATGGAATTGCGAATGAAGCTTATCCATAAAAGTGGATAGAAGCATGATTACAGGCTGTTTTTTCCACAGAAGGCTAAAAGGTATTAGCCGCTAATCTGTTATTTCAGTTGGCTTCTAAACTTGTGAGAAATGATTTCTTGCAGTTCACATGGACCCGTGTAACTGAGTCCAAATCCTCAACTGAATGTGGCAATCAGTGACCTCCCGAGGTCCCCTCCAACCTGAATTTGCTGTGAACTCCTATAAACTCCCCCTCTGTGCGAGCGGAGGAGTTTGCTGATTTGCCATCAATTCCAGAGTCGGGGACTGTGCAATCCGTGCAATCGGCTGTTTCCAAACACGTCTGGAAAACCCTCGGAAACCGATGGTCCTCCTGGGATCTGCTGCCACTGACCTGCTCGCCCACATGAAACAACGCCTAAGATTATTCACATTACAGAAGTTCTTTCATACATCGACAGCATTGCTCAAAAATTACTTCTGATGCAGGCTGGTGTTGAGCGCAGAGCCTGTTCACGATGGATTAACTCTTTATGAACAAGCTGTAAATTTGAGCCTAATTTTAAGACCTGCCCATAGTAATGCTGTTATTTGTAGTCACTGGGACTCTTCCTGGAAGCAGAAAAGAAGTTGCGTCTCTTTTTCATGCTTTCTTCTCTCTGTTAAGAGGAGACGAGCTGAAGGTACTGGGTTATACAGCTAAAACATTTGTTTTAAGTTTACTCTGTGCGTGTTTTATTTCCGTGTACAGTGTGAGTGTGCTTCTAAATTAATCAAGGGAAAAAAGGCAAGATTAATGATAGTTACATTTACTGTAGAATTAACGTGGCTTTTCCTAAGTTAAGAAAGCTGTGAAATCCTTTGAATATTCTATTTTCTATATGCTCAGCATGAGCATATAGATCCAGATACTATGAAAGGGTCCTAGCTAGTAAATATATAGTATATAATATTGCCTGAGAACAAAATATGGATTATAAAGTTTATTATTTTCAGATAGGTAATTAACTAATTGAAGTTCTTAACCTCACTAGATTAATGTCATTTGGGCCTCTAGTATTTCAAGAATAAATCTGTTGGTAAGTTCTGTGATTTTTATGGTGATTAACTTTGTGCTGTTCTAGCACCAAAATCCCCGGTCAAGCTGAAAGCTCAGGGTGCTTTGAGTACCGCGCAAAGATGTAATTAGACAGATTTTCTGTGCTGTAGATCTTACTGAAGTAAATAGTGTAGCAGGGCTTGTGCTGACCATCCTTAGGATCGATATGATCTTTATGGATTTTTTTTTGGTATCTATATGCGCTAAATCCTTTTTCTTTCTAGGGTGCCTCTTAATTTAACACATTCGTAGTAAATAACACTGTAAACACAAACATAAAATTGCAGTAGCAGATAATGTATAGATAGGTAATATGATTACAAATCAGGTAACACAGCTCATTGGTGTAA
Source organism: Pampusana beccarii (assembly GCA_013399365.1). Lineage (NCBI taxonomy): Eukaryota > Metazoa > Chordata > Aves > Columbiformes > Columbidae > Pampusana > Pampusana beccarii. The sequence continues at coordinate 246,288 of VWYH01003971.1, forward strand.
TTTCCAAGCTTTCAGGGAAAAAGAAGGCTGTAAGTGAAAGACTGGCAATTCAGGCATCAGGCTTTTTTTTTTTTCCCCATGTAAAATATTATTTAACTAAAGGCCTTTGCTAATCACATTTAATATGAAAAATCATTTAGAAGAATGAAAGCCATCTGTGTCTTCTTCCCCCCACCCCAGCCTGTGTTTGCTGGGACTCTTCAGAAGCAAAACGCCATCCTGGCACAAATACTCAGTGCAGTGGAGCCCACAGGCACACAGTATCTCTTGTCTTACTGCTTTTCGTGGTCAGAGCAGCTCGTCTTACGAACAACCACATTTTTCCATTGCCCACCATCCATTGTTTAGAGCCAGGGTGAATCCACTTCAAGGAATCACCGTAATCCAATCTACCAGTGGACAGGAGCCTTTTTCCCCCTTGTCACAGGGGAGCTCTGAGACGCGGAGTGCTGCTGAGAACAAAGACATGATGGAACACCTTGTAATTTTGATGAAATGAGAGCAACTCAGTTTTGATTAAGATAGAAGCATCCCAGCGTGCTCCAGCCAGCTGTTATTTGTTGATTTGGGCAATCTTGCTAGGAGGAGGGATGCAAATCCTGTAAGCGCCTCTGAAGATTTGTCTCTCTTTCAGTGGCAGAATGGAGGTTTCTCTTCTACTTTATTAAGCGCCTGTTCCGAAATACAAGAGAGACCTCATCTTTCAAAGATTTCTGTTCTGTCTTGTTGCAAACTAAGATTCCCAAGTGTTCCCCGAAAACAAGTGCTAGTTATCAGCTGTAGTTTGAAAAGGAGAAACAAAAAAGCTGAATATGAAATATTTATATTTTGCATTTGAAAAATGCAGAGATCTGTTTAGAAACCCTTCTGTAGAAAATTTATGTGGAAATAACTAGAAACTCAAGACCAACATTTGGCTTTTACTGAAGTTCCCTTTGTTAGCAGTCTCTGAAGTTTAAATGCACAACACAAAGTCCCCAGCACTGCTTTAGTAGCCCCCTTGCTACCTGCATGTGATAGAAATGCTTTGCTTAGTACTTGAAAAAGCTCAAACAGGCATTTTCTCATTTTGTCTCCTTTTATCTTTTTGAGATATAGTTTGCATATTTTATTTCCTGCTGTGCCATAATGCTGACATGCCACACGGAAAATTTTTGAAACTTCTAAAACTGACTTTTTTTAATGCCCTTTTTTTTGTGAATAGGGTTCCAGAAATAGGTGAAATCATGGCAAAATTTTGGTTTAGGTGGACCCGTGCATTTTGATAGCATATGAATATCTCACAGTTTTCTGCCCATCTTTACACCGGGGATACTCCATACAGTACTTGGCTCGTTGGAGGGTCACTGTTCCCCATCTTCTTTCCAGTCTGCAGGTGGGCTGATTAATCTTGAAAAGCTCAGCTCGGAGATATCCAATTCAATTTTTCAGGAAGGGAGTTAGGGGGTTTTTCCTCTTTTCCATTACATTTTATTACTCTTAGGCAGTCCAAGTCCAAAAGGGCTAATAGACCCCAGTGAAAAGCAGGACACTAAGTGTGAGTTACATGAGACTTCTTTTGAGGGAATAAGCAGGTTTATTCGTCTCCCTCAGAGCTTATTACGAGGAAAAAGTCAAGCCTTGAATTGAGCAAAGCAAACCTTAGTAAGTGATGCGGCAAATGCAGAAAGAGCCCCCGCCCCATTAACTTCTGGGGTTGGTGCTTTTCTGTAGGCACCGCAGAGCAGGCTGTGGGGTGCAGCAATACCTAATTGCCCTCCTCAACTACTTCTTGCTATTTATGGCTCTAATACAAGGTCACAGTAGAGGATGGGTAAGTTTTTGATTAAATGTGTGTAATGTAGATCCCCAGCAAGCCTGCCAAGCAGCCAGAGGACCAACCCTCTACACCGGAGCCAAGCAGCGACGGTTCTCGTAGGGTGATTCGTAGACAGTAAATCTTCCTCAAGGGATCCAAAGTGTTTTAGATGATGTATAGGAGAAGGCCTGCTCAGGTAGTCACAACATCAATCAGACAATGCTTGCTTTCCACTTTCTATTTAAATCATAACAAGTGAACAGCGCCTGGTTTGAGATAGGTTTTACCTTTTCCCTCACCGTTCTATTTCTTGATCTGTGCATAATGTATGACTGGCTACTGCAAACCAGGAAGGATTTTCAGCAGCAATTAGTGATGTTTCTTTCTCTTCGTGTATGTAGATGGACTGAGAGTGGAAGAACGAGAAGAGAGATTCCCCATTAGGGGATCCCCATAGCTCAGGATCTGAATCACAGCAGACCCCTCTCAAGAGAAAGCATTTTTTAGCTGTTTCTTTGGATTCACGAAGGAAGTGGGACTGTCAGTGAACTGACGCATGTCTTTGATTGTAGTGTAGCTGGATTGATTTATTTTGGTAGGGCCTTTCTTGCTGGTCTCAGAATTAATGATGTTGTATTTTATTAAAACATCCATAACAAATGAATTCTGTAAAGCTAATCCATATTCTTGAAACAGGAAACTTGTGATTTATTATAAATCATAAGGCACCCCTAGGTAGGTGATATTAAGGTTTTCAGCCTGCTTTATGTACACAGTCAATTCTCCCCCTTGTGACAGTGTACGTATTTTTTGGATGGGAAAGCTCAGGATTTATTTAGGTTGTACAGAGGTATGAACGTCAGCGGACTTGTCAAATTGCATTACGATCCTGTATGAATGCTCTGCATTGGAACACAAGTGTCTTTGAGTCAGCGATTTGTAATTTATTTCCAAAATAAATTCGACACTTACAATTGAGGCCACTTAATGCGGTTTCATTAACACAGTTCTGTTTTCCTCTGGTGTTTCCACATGGGCAAGCCCCATGTATGCGGCTTGGCATACGGTGATACCGCACAACACCACCGTAAAACCAGCACAGAGTGCCTGAAGCAGACTCTGAGGTTTACAAGCAGTTTTATTTGGTGAAACATGCTAATGATGCCCACAGAAAACAGGTTGATAAATAGGAAGGCTGTGGAAGTCACAAAGGCAGCGAGGAAATACCATGTTTTTCTTCTGCCTTTCGTTTGCTTTATGATAAGATCTCACCTGTCACTTCTCGGCAGGTATGTGCAAGCTCTGGTAGCACTTCTGGACATGAGTAGCTTGATTTTAGTTCACTCCAAACACCACTATTTGAAATACTTAAAATCAGACTGGGTAAGACAGAGATGAATATGCACGGAAAATAACAACACAGGTAAAAACAGCTGGTGAAAGACGGGTGACTCCAGGTAGGAGTGCTGCAGTTTCTGTCTATGTTGAAGTGCGCGAGGATTTTGAAAAGCAGCCTGTGCTCTGCCTCCCTGGTTAGCAGAGAAAATGCCTTTCCTGCTGTGGGGCAGGTTGACAGTGTCTTTTCTCAGAGGGCAAAATAACAGCGTTTAAAGAAAGACCATGTTCTCTGTGTCAAAGCATTTCTGTGCGTTGACTTCTGTGACTCAAGCAGAAGAGCTGAGTCACAAGGGAAGAAAACTTGTGTGGTTATTTATCTAAATATCCCGGAGGTTATTGCTCTTCATTAATTCATGGACAAGTTTGAGTTTAATGTAAAGGTCTTGTGAGTTTTCCTGGTTTCCTAAGGGCGTCCGTGCTGTGAGATAACGTTTTAGTGCAGACGGACGCTCTGGTTGTACCTGCTGCCTTCACTATTTCTGACCGTATTTCCTCCACAGGTAATTAGGAACACATTGAGTTGAGGAGCTTTTGGATGGCATAATATTGCTTTTTGTTTTCTAGCAATTGCTCAACCGCAGATTTAACTTTGGCTTTGGAGGAATAAAGTGTCCCCATCCTTAACCTGAATATGCCAATCTCACTTGATCTGCAAGAACAAGAATTGTTTGCTAGCTGATAGAAGGGTGAACACATCATCCACTAGGAATTGTTCACGTGTCATGATAATGAGATAATATTTGTAATATCTACAGATAGCAGAGCACAATTTTTCTTTTTTTCTCTTTAACTTGTGAGGGAGAAGCAAAAGATCCTCCCCGTGCTTTTACCAGGAGAGTGACTTTTGCATTTATGTTTTTTTGCAGTCTGTGCTCTTTTTCCACCCTCTTGTGTCTCTTCCACCTCCTATACCCCTGAACCCCGATTTCTAACCAGCCTAATACGCCTCCCCAGCACATTCCAGGCTGCTGCGTTTGTGTCCCCAGGGTGTGTATGGTCACTGCATTACACAAGTGTCCCAGGCCAGCGTGGGGCCCGTTCTGTTTCACAGTGTCCCGGCCTTTGCTGTGCATCCATCTGGGGGATTTTGTGCAATATTCAACAGATATTTTATTTTTTCCCCTGCTCTCTAAATAGTTGCCAATCCCATGTTAAATATTCAGGAAAGTGCTGCTTGCAGAAAGGAATGTGTTTAAGTTCTTTAGCGGATGATTCATATTCATGCCAACTATTCCTGTTCTTGCATGCTGCTGGGTGAGAGATTTGGCTGTTTCAGATGGGAAATAGTTGTATGTAACCCATGATGGTCGGCCAGGCTTAATAGTGGCATTTTTGGGCAACTTAAGGTGTGGGGTTTACAAGCCTGCAAACATTGCTGGGTTACAATAATGGTGTCCTTAGCATCTTCTCGTGCTTCAGTGTTCCTGTCCTCTCTGGCCAAGATGAAGCGTGTGAGCTTTGGAAGTTAGGGAGCTTAAATGTGGTTCATCCAGCACCTACCTGGAAGCCGTTATCTTCAGAGGATTTGTGCGTGGTATCAGACGTTTGCTGATATGGTAAAAACCAAACGTCACAGCTGGCAGGTTATTTTAGCTAGCGATGAAACCAGTGGTGCCGAAGTGAGGCTTTGGCAAAGCGCCGCAGGGTGTCTCGGTCTGCCGGTCTCCGCTCAGCAAGGCGCTGCAGTGGTGATTAAGAGGTACGATGGCAAACGGAGGTGCTGGGGTGATGAGGGGTTTGCAAACTTCAAAATGATCCAGGACTGAAGTGTGCGGGAAACACCTCTCTGGAGAAACGGGTTAATCTGTATTTTCAGAGTATCAATCCAATGTCAGTATCTAGAAAAACACCTGCAGGTTAAGGAGAGGGAGGTAGAAAGCAAGCAAGAAGGCAGAACGATTTTATTATTTTACCTACTTACTGGCAGTGCTGTCACTGCTACTAGTAGAAAGCAGGTTTAAATGAGGACTCGTGATAATCAGTGGATAGCAGTGACATGTGATGTACACCGTTCGGTGGCTGTTTTGACCGCCGATAGAACTTCCTGAAGTATCTGCTGGTTAACAGATAAAAGCTTGTACGCAGCCTGTGGGCATCTGAGGCTTCTTGAAAGTTGCTGGCATGTAACTAAAGAGAAGTGATGACCCATCTTTTCTACAGTAAATCATCGTTAACCTGTCTGGCTCTCACCTGTGTTGGGTATGTCCCTTCGAGAAAGTTAAGTGGCCTGTATGAGGATTATTGGTAATAATTTTTGGGGTTTTAAGTGCCTGTCTCAAAGCACGTGCTTCAAAAGCTTCCGTAATATACCTGGAGACTGGAATTTGTTGCTGGAGAAAGCTACATTGATCGTCTCCAATACATCTGAAAATTTAGATTACAAATCTTTTTTTGCTGGTGGCTTGTCTACTGTAAAATATTCCCTGTGAGGAAACTGGAGGTGTAAGCTGCTAAAGTTGTCCTGTAAAAAACCCTTATTTTTGCAAGAGTGAAGCAGGCAGAGAGCCTAATTCTGAAACGTATTGGACATACTGATTGCCCTCCAAGTGTTTGGCGTCAGCTTTCTTCTCTGGGGCTGTGAGACAAAGCAAAGGCTGTATTCTTTTTTTTGTCCACCCTCCGCTGTACCTTTTCGTTGTGAAATGTAATCCTTTCTTCATGTGCTGTTGTATGCAAAGAAGATACGGGATTTTCTTTTCTCAGTAATTCGCTGTGACGGTATTATAGCCCAAAGGATGCACTCTGGTGTAAATGTGTGTGCACAGCCCTGGAGTGGTGTGGAAAATTCGATCGGTGTGTCAGAGTGGGTGCCGCTCCTGAGAAATGCGTTTGTATCCATCCAGACAGTGTTTCTGATGGGGAGTCTCTGTTCAGATTGAAGAAGGGAAGATGCCAGTGGTTGAAACAAACAGTCACAGCTGGAGAAATCTATTTGTACAGCTAGAAATGCAAAATATGCTTGGGGAAGTAAATTAGAAGGGCGACTGAGCTGGGGTAGAGAACACTTTTAAGACCTGGAGCTTTTCCTAATTTTTTGTGAGTGTCTTCGGGAAACTGTAAAACCTGTTAGCAGCTCTAGTATTTAGAACTGGCTACCACCTTCTGATTGCTTCTCATGTGAAGTATTTATAATTAATTAAGCTAATAGTTTACAATCGGTTAATATTTTAAAGGTGTTGAAATGTGTGGTTTAGTTCTAAGAATGTATGGCGTTGTATGCAGTCACTGGAACCGACCAAAACCCCAGTTTGGTAGACTTTGTCTCTGATTGAATTTATAGATGATAATGTGCGCTTGAAACACTTATGCTTTGCCTCATGAATATACTTATGGCAATTAAAAATAATAACATTACACTGTGGCATTGAACACTTCAGTTTATTACTTAACACCCAGCACATCTTAGAATTGCGCTCTAAGACATTTGGTTAACCCCTTTCTGACTTCGCTCATGCTTTGTGTAGCTGATCTGAACAAATGCTCCTTTTGAGACCCCTAGTAGCATCAGTTTTAATGGCTGGATCACTTTTAATTTTGCGCTTGCAATATTTCATCTTACAAATCCCTCCCGATGTAACTGACAGCGTCCAGATAGACATACTGTATGTAAATGATTTTTGTAGAGGAAGATCAGAGATCAAACGGAGCTGGAGGCTGAATTAATTTCCCACTTTGGAGAAAATTATTCTAACAGGTCAAGAGAAAAGTCAGGGGAAAGGCGATGTAAGTATGAATGTGTTTCGCACTGATCCTCAGACAAAAGAAAGATTTCCCCATTATTTCTCATCCCCACCCCGGTCTTAGAAATTTTTCTGAAGTGCGTCTGATACGTTTGACGGTGCCGGACCAGTGGATTTAGCATCTAAACGCTCTTCCCTGCCCACAGCAGGGGAAAGGCTGTCGTGAGCACGTATTTGCAGAGCAGAAGTGTAGAGGGTGTCGAGGGTGAGGATGAATTTGTTTTTCAGTCATCATTATTTCTGATAAATTTCACACGTTTTACTTTTCTTAGGAAGGTAAAGCAATGGCTATTTGAGTAGCCTTGAAGGAGGGCACGTGTTCGCATCCGGCTGACCGGCTGTCTGAACCAGACCTGCTTTTCACGGGCGCCAGCATCATGTTTCCTTTGCAGTCTATTTTGGAAAGAGTGGTGTGCTCATCATTCACAGGAAAGGTATCAGATTTAGCAGTGCCTCTTTCCACCTCCCACACACCACCCATGCATCTAGGAGATGGGGTTTTTAAGTCTTAGGTCTCTCTGCAGATTTTTTTTTCCCCCTAAGCTTCATTTTGGATGTGTGCTTCATATTAATGCAGCTGGTTGGACTGCTGTAGATTCCTGCTGTTCCCCAAACTGAGAAATAGGGGAGGCTGGGAAAAGTGATGAAACTGGCTTGAAAAGCAGAACTTAGACCTTGTTTGTGACATATTTGGAGTGGTATAAATGCCTTGATGAAGTTAAGGTGAGGGTAGTGGATTCGTTTGTTGGCCTCTTTGCTCCCCAGCTCAGTTTGATGCCTGCAGGTTTTTTGTGGTGGGTGGGAAGGGAAGCCACCGAACGAAGCCTTTGCTGGCTCCTGCAGGAGAGCCGCGCTCGGTCGTTCATCTTGGTCTGCGGGCTAGGAGAGCACGGAGAACTATCATCCGTATCTGACCAGTTATGCTCGCTGATTTTATTTCAAGCTGTCGTCTCCAAGTTAATGTGTTCTGCAGACTCTTAAGGACATTCAGTTACTTGAAGTTTCGTCTGCACACCTTGGGATTTAAAATTTGCCGTAACAGGTAATTGTTTTGACAAGGACAGGTGGTGCTGAATCCATCCTGGCAGTGCCCATTGACGAAACGCTGCAGAGCGTCCGGCGCAGGGCGCGATGCTGACACCCGAGGGAAAAGCGTACAGGAGCGTCCTAGGTGCTGGCTCTGCTCTTGCCCATTTTTAGGGCTTCAGGAGTGTTTGTTGTGTGAATTCCACAGTTGTAACCGCCTCCTGCCCCCCAGGCAGATTGGTGGGAGGTCAGGACGGGATTAACGCTTTCCCGCCTTTCTTACAAATCGTCAACGTACAACTCAAACCAGGCTTTCTGTCAGCCTAGTACTCAGTTTGTTATTTGAAGACTAGCTAGCTTGCCCGGGTATGAACAGGTACAGTATTTTTATCTGGTGTGGCTATGCAGGAGAAACTAAAGATATAGATTGGATAGACACGTCTTTATTAATAGTGATGGTCCAAGGGAAGTAAGATCTCGGGTTGACTTTTGGGCTTTTCTTTACATTTAGCTGAGCATATCTGGCATTCAGGGAGACAAACACACCCCACCATAGCATCTACTAAAGCTTCTTTAGAAGGAATAAAACTTGGAATAATTTGTAGGTTTTGTTTTGACAGGAACTGTCCCTTTGCTTGCAAAAACTACTTGGATGTGGCTGTTAAAATCTCGTGTTTCAAGCTACTGTATGTATATTAATGTATACCGTATGTATATTTATGTATGTATATTAATGGAGATCTTCTGTGTTACAGTATCTCATCTGTTATGTCCCTATTGTAAGACTGTCATGTAATTTCAGATTGTGATATCTGAGACGCATTGGATTGTTTTGTGGGTCGTTATTGTTGGTTTGTGGCTTTGTTTTGGGGTTTTCTGGTTAGCTTTTTTTTTTCTTTTTAACATCTTTTCTGGAGGGGAGAAAGGAATTTAGCTGGCTCATTCCCAGACATCGTGGCCTTCCTCCCAGCCCTACGCTCTGTTGATGACCGGCTCCCTTTGTTAAAAGAACACACTGTGCTTTGACAAAATGTCATTCTGCATGTGCCACCATTTGAGACTTGGCTGAGAGGTGAGGGCAAACAAGTGCAGTATTCCCATTTATCTTTGTATCAAAGGAGCTCTTTTCCTCACAACAAGGTGTTGTATGAAGCCTCCTCACTTGTTTTGGAGTGAGTAAGGAACAGAAATTTGGAAGATCAGCTGGTGGGATCCAAGCTACACAATTAGCAATGATAGGACATTGTTTTGTAGTTGTTCTGATTACTACTGCGCTTTCAGTCGTGTCTCTAAGTAGACTGGCTACAATGGTTTCATCAAACAAAGTCGATCCTTGAGATATTTCCATGCTGAGTTTTTGCTGTTTTTTCAGACTCTGCGTTCAGAACGGTTGTGATTCACTTCTGCTTCGCTTTTCCTGTTGGAGCCAGACATGCCACAGTGCTCAAATCTTTGTTAATCTCAACCATCATCTGCTAAAGTGGTGTATGAGAAAGAAATTACAGTAATTGTCCTTGACAAACAGAAAAGAGAGTTTTGCCACCAGCCATTATTGAATAATGGTTAGAAAGAAGTCTCTAGAGGACGGAGATAAATGGGATGTGTAATTTTTCTGGCTTTAGAATGTGACACTAAAATATTTTGTTCTTCTTTGTTCTTTGTATTGTTCTTGCACAGCATCTTGAGTGTAGTCTTCTCTAATTTACTGTGGGAGTCAGCGTTAGTCATCTGGGCAGGTGTTCCATTCCAGAAACATCAGATAACATCCAAACAGCACAGAGCAGCAAATAACATATTCTTACCACACAAGAATGGTGTTGGGGTCTGTTAAAGTCGTCCCTTGAGCCCATTTGGCACATCTTTGGCTGCATGAAGAAGGGCTGTTTTGAGCCCGTCCGCAGTAAATTCCAGCTTGTATCATTATTTCCTTGATCAGCCTGGTACGTCTTGAAGATTTTAAATGAACTAGAATTTATCAGGGACAAGAGGGTAAGGCTGGTATGGTGGTAGCTGGGTAGAGGTGGCAATTTAATTTTCTTCATTGGACAGTAAGTTTTTATGTCACTGTTTCTCTTTGAGGGTATGTACGGCAAGGGAGGATGGGGCACGACAAGGAGGGGTGTTGTCAAACCTACTCAGCTTGTGTCCCGTTGACTTGATGTTTGCTTTCTATTCTGCCTTCTATTCAGGATTGTTCTGGTCTTTGAGTACTTAATTGTGCCATATAAACAGTTTTGTTTTTCGAGATTGTGTGGAGACTGAACATCTGAGATAATTTGGTACATGGCCAGATTTCTTACTGAATACACAATTCTACTTCTTGTTCGTCAGTATTAATATAATTGTGATATTAGTAAAAAGATTAAGAAGCACAAAATCCAGGGAGCAAGATGTTCTTGTCGGAGGGGAACTGTTTGGTTCTTCAGCTGTGAATATAAAGTTCAGTCAGGCATTGCATGGAAGTGCTTCACAATAAAAAAAGGCACGATGAGAGTTGTGCTATTGAGCGGACCGTCCAGGCTGTCATGTGTTTTGAAGTAGTGTTTTATTGATATGCATTTACTCTATTGTATGTGCCCTGGTCAGTGATGGCACATACTGCCTTTTAACTTTTTCCCTTATGAAAGACCAGCACATTTGCTAATCTGTGTGCCGGCGACTTAACGTTGTAGTAAGCAACAATAATTTACAACTATCCTGCTTTTTCTTTTTTTTTTCTTTTTGCTTTCCCCTCCTCCTTTCCCAAGCTGAGCAGTTTGGGTCTTCACTGCCATATCCTCCGGACTTTAATAAGCTATCAGAGCCCTCTTCAGATTGCCAGAGAAGCAGACCGGGTTTGCAAGGTGGTGGGAGTTTGTGATCTGATCGCAGATAGAGCAGTCACAAAGCGGTGAAGTTTGTGTTCCTGAGCAGTTACTTTACGAGAACAGGATGGTACAACACTGTACTCCGGTCTTTGCCCTTCATGTCCGTCACTGGAAAGGAGTTTAGGCAGAAAGAGACCAGAGGGAAGGGTTTCACTCCTGTAGAGTTTGGATCCTTTGGAAAGGCTTCGGTCCTATTACTGGTTGTGATCAAGGGTCCAGACAGGTTCACAGCGGGGAGGCGTCTCAGGAGAACAGACCTGCAGCTATTAAAATTTAGGTGAGATGTCTGTAATTTTGCATCCTGGTAATTACCCTTTTACATTTCAGAGGAGGAATTTTGCCTTGCTTGTTTTTGTCATACCTCCTAGTGTATACTAATTCTTCCATCCGTGTGATTTAAGTATCATCTTAGTACTTGGGCTGTATTTGAAGTGCTTCCTACTGGAACACACATGCAGTAGCATGAGATAAGGTAGCACTACCATTCTAGGCATGTTTTTCTTGACAATGTCTGTCTTCTGCGCCACATTATTTAGACAGGATTGGCTCAAGCGCTGCATAAAAATGTCTATTTTTGTTTGAGAAAAGAGTTGGGAAACGGAGTCAGATGTTCAGTGCCACTTAGCATTTTAAGATGTTAGCCTGAACCTGATCCATGTTGAAACTTCTCTTGCTATATCACTAATCCCGGACCAGATGCACCAAAACCACGCTCCCCAATCACAAGGGGTTTTCTTCCGAGCACCCACAGTGATTTGGGACGGTTTTTTTCAATTTTATCCAAGAAAAAAAAGAATGCAACAGAAATGTGGCTCACTGGAACAGGATCCTCAAACATTTAAACTGACAAAAATCATTAGTCTTTACGCTCTGAGGAGCACGCGGATTATTTCAAAGAACTTAAAAGCCAAATGTCACTTTTCAGCTTCAGAACAGATGCTTCCGGTGTGTTGGGAATGCGAGGCAGGAAGCTTGGATTTCTCTTGCTGTTTGGGAGGCAGAAGACTATAAGCTACTTTAATTAGTCCAATTAGTAATGCTGATGTCAGAGGGAGGAACCGCAACTGGCCAGTTTTATATAAGTGTGGATTCACTGCCCCAGTATCGGTTCAGGCATCTACAGGTAGTGTTTGGGTGGCTTATTGGACCATCCCCTGGGGCTCTACCAGATATTCACGCTGGTTAAAATTCGCCAGCAGTGCTAGAGCGTTTTAGAAACCCTGCTGTCAACAGTTTCTGAACGCTGAAAGAAATCTTGACACCATCTGTCTAGTCAGGCACAGCCCGAGCCTAATGAACCGCTTGTCCTCTTAAATTTAAACTGATTAAAATTTTATTTGGGTGATGACTGTTTGCCTTCAGGTTTTGAAATATTGTTTTCCTGTTACTGCAAGAAGCTTAAAGGTTGGTATCAATCTCTTTGGACGGCTCTCTGTGGCAAATGTACTTAAAAGTGTGCCAGCTCTGCTCTGCTCCCTTGTCCCCAAGGGGACTTTCCACAAGGTCCTGTTGACGAACTCCTTGAAGAGCTGGAGTTCGCTTTCTTGGATGGAAACTCTTCCAAGCTCACAAAACTTTTCTGAAGAAACGGTGCAAATACTCTGGCAAATACATTACTGCATGCATATTTGCGGTGGCTTTTCATATGTATGATAATAGAATGTAAATAAAAGGAATGGTGAATGCAATTTAAATTGTTATAAGAATTGTGTTTGTACAAGTGTTCTGGGATATTTTGTGATGGATTAGTGTTATTGCAGCTTCTCCTAGGTACTTTTTAACATAGGCCTTGTAAAGACACTGTCTACAAATTTATTTCCTGTTCACCATTGAAATAGAAATTCGTATTGGCTGTTTCTTCATGATAAGCCTTAGGTTATTTTATACTTTATTAAAAAAAAAAATTCATAAGTAAAAGTACCACTTAGTTCAAGACAAATTGCGTGCAACTGCTACTGTCTCAGGAATGTTCTGGTGCAATAATTTGGATACCTGCTTGTTTTAGAAAAAGATTTCAAACCTAGGCCATGTCTCTCTGTGGAGAGCATCATCACAGCTCGTGTTGGAGATTTTGTGGGTATGTATGGGCATTAGATGGATGCATCTTTTGTAGTGAGACAGAGATAGCTCGTTGTGCTAATGTTTAAGCTGTTGTCATTAGGTTTCAGAGTTAACAGAAGTGAAGGGGAAAGGTGGCAGATCCGAGCTGTCATTTGGGTCTTTCTGCAGTTCCGGGCACACCTGTGTAGCAGCTACACTTGGCTTGTGTTTTCAAGATTTCCTGCTAGAAATAGTACTATTTTTTAAAGTGAAGCTTTAGGATCATGAACAAATACAGATACAGCTTCAGGGATAAATTATTCAGTTTTTGTGCTTGAGATTGTTTCTAGATTTGTGTTCCTGTTCTGCTGCCAGTATTCAGAATTCCTTCCACTCCATTGCCGCTTCTAAATTTGCGACTGGTACACTGTCTTTTCTGTCACAGATCTTTAAGGAAGTTGTTTAAAAAAATCCTTCTAGTAAGTGATGAGGAACCTTCCTTCAAACCGAAGCACTCTCATTTATCAGTATTCTTGCTTTTCAGTCTTTCAGTTTTAATTCACAAGGCCTTGTGTTTCTTCAAAATCTGAATTAATTTTTTTAATTGAGATTTTGAGGTACAGCACCAGCTGCCTCATTAAAATCTGACTAAATTAATTCCACCGTGCCTCCTTAATCTGCAAATTTTGCAAATCCGCGCAGAAGAAGCGATCTCGTCGGACAAGATTAACTTTTGTGTTCTATCGCCCGTGATCCCGTTTCCCTCCAGGGCCGGGACTTCCAGCTGTGCACAATGTCGGCCTGTATCTCCTACCAGTGCGGTCGGGGATGCTCTAGGGGGCCTGCGCGGTGTGGTTCTCAAGTGTGATGTCCTTACCCTAAGACTGTGAAAGAGGACAAGCAGAGTTTCCTTGAGAAAGAGGAATAACATACCCATTTTAGCTTTTTAATGATGCAATTATCTCCCATCAGCCTCTCCTCTCTGTGCAACGGGAGCCTACCCTTGGCAGCGGAGAAAGCAATCCAGTAAAGCTTTATTTGCAGATAACTACAATTTTGACTGTTTCCAGGTAAAGGAAATGTAAACTGCTGGTTGTCCCGTTGTGTTTTAAAGAGCACCAACTAACTACTTTGATTTCCTTCTCAGCAGCAACAAAATAAGTGATGTCATTTTAGCATTAGCGATTAGGACGCTGTCCAAGGCAATTGTTGAGTGACCCATAATTAGTTTTCTAACTTCAGGGTGTCTAATCTGAGATTAATTAGAAGTGCCCCAAAATAGGTGCTTCTAAAGTGCCTCCAATTGGGCTCCTCGGTGTTACTAATTTTGAACCACTCCTAAATGAACGCAGACTTGGCCAAAAAGTCCAAAACCAAAAATCCCTCAAGCTGGCAGTTAAATCCCTGCGTTCCACCCAAATGCATGCCATAAATAAGTGACATACTCCTACCATGACAAAATTAGTTGAGAAGAAAAAAGGCTCATGGTAAAACTTGTAAATGTCATCATTGTTAGCATGGCATGTGTAGGAGCCTTTTCCAAAAAGGGGGATTCAATACGATGTGAATAGATGAGTACAGGATGTTAAGGCTTATGAAAAACGTGGTAAATCTCAGAGTTTGGCATTATGCATTATGTTGTTGGGAACTGTTGCTTGCTGTTAAATTTGTAAGACGTACTGTTTCACCCGCTACAATGCCGCCCTAGAATTATTGCTCCGTTTGGGGAAGGGAAATGAAATACGACAATTGGTTTCATTTGAGCCTCTGAGAAAGATACGATCCTGTTTGGTTCAAAACAGCGTAACCACGCAAGTACAACTTAGAACAGGTCAGGGAGAAGCTGTGTTAACTATGGATGCTGTGGGGAGATGGTTCTCGGTGGAGCCCACACCTGCTGTTACCCCAGCTCAGGAGCAGGGAGCTGGAAATTATCACAGCCCAACTTTTAGTCGAAAGGAACAATCTTTTAGCTAGGATAAATTTCTTAGCTAGACCTCTCAAATAGAAGTATTTTACCACCGCGGGGTGACTGAGAAGAAGCAGGGCTAATTTAAAAACATAAGTTTTCTCTGAAGGTTGTAGCTGTAGTCACTAAGCAAAAGGGATGGCCTCTGTTTCAGAAGTTCAGGAGATGTGTTGTTCACTGTGTTGGCTTAAAGGTTTCTCTGTACCTTTGCTGAGAGTTCAGCACCTATTACATTTCAATTAACTTGTTCTCTATTAAAATACATTTTGATACGTAATTCTGCAAGGAAGTGGTTTTATTATGGTTCTCAGTGATTTCTTTGAACAGAATGAGGAACACTAAGGATTCTGATTGAAAAAAAAAAACCAAAGAAGAATCAAAAGACAAACTGAGAGTTAGAATGGGGATAGCAGGGAAATGAAAATCGGCTACAGCACGTCAGATGAATAATTAGAGAAAGGTTTAGTGAGTTATGACTCCTGCTGGAAACTGATGGGGAAATCACTGCGCCACTAAAGTCTGGCAGAACTCTGCTGTGAACAACCTGAGCTGGGCTTTAGCTGCCTGCTGAAGCCTTGCCCTAGAGCCGGGCTTTGCGGCCGTGCCTACCAGATGTGCCGAGGCGGAGCTCACAAACGGCAGGTGATGTACTCTGCCACGCTTTGAACACTCAGCTTCAGATTTTCCTTCAGGAAGAGAAAACAAATCACTTAGTCCTTGGAGCAGAAGAGAACCCAGTACTATTGCACTCTCTGCTCGTCATTTTTAAGGGCAATGAACAGAGGTGCCAGGGATTACAGGAAGAATGACAGTGTAGTTGCTTGTACAATTGATGTTTTGGCAAAAATATCCCACTGAAAACCTGTTTGAATGAAGAAATGTGGGTTTTAATGTAAGAATAATGTCCCTGTCTTGTTTTGAATATCTAAGCAACCTCAGATAATTCATCCAGAGTAATTCTTTAAAGCCTAGTTACAAATTCTTGTATTCTCTATCGCAGTTACTTGTTGTGAATAAACTATAGTGATATAATTGTCTAATGTTTGGGCAATTCTGCTCTACTATGCACTTAAATTATATTGCAAAACATAATATACCTGATAACATTTCAAATTTTCCATTTCCAGTATATTTGGCACGTTTTGCCAATGTTTTCTTGATCTAGTGTAATATAATTAGGAACTTGTGGGTTTAGTGCTGTTTTATTTGACATATCAAATAAATGTTTTAATATTAACTTTAATACTGCTGTTCTATCGATTTCTTCATTTCCTACTGTGAAGAAATGTGGCTCGGTCCACGTGGTACACAGCAAACCTCTGTGCACAGAATTAGGTAATAAAAATGGCAACAAAAAAAAAACTGGTTCTTGGAGAACAGGCTGAGGCTTGCAGCTGTGCAGCAGGAAAGCACAAGGTTCCTAAAGTAATTAACGAGCTCAGTGTTCTTAAGCGTGTGGGAGGAATGGCTTTGTGTTATTGAGGTTGGAGTCCCGGCAGGGAAGGAGGAAGGGAGGTGAATTTATAAGAAACATTCAAATGTTCTGAAATCCTGGTTTTTTCCTGACTCAGCTGGGGAAGAAACCTGTAACAGTTGTAAGGAAATTACTACCTGCACTGCTTCATATCGGAAAATATAGAAAGCAGAAGATAGGCAGGTCTGAAAATTGCCTCCTACAAATGGCACTGAGAGAAGGACCAGGGCTTGGCTCCTGTAAAGGGCCACGTGTCTATTTGGGTTCATTCTTCTGTGTGGGTACACGAACTGAAGCGTGTGCGTGCAGGAATGCTTGGGGGATCGGGACACTGGGGTGCTGTTATTGAAGCTGAGCTGATGGGTATTATTACTTGAAACTTTCCCATGGAAACCCCAGTGTTTGGGCTGGGTTGAGGGTTGTGGAGATCCAGGGCCGTGTCATGTTCCTTCAAGCCTGTTCGCACCAGCTATCTGGGCTTGTGCATCTTTCTTCCTTAACACATATGGCATCAAAATAGCTTTGAAGCAAAGGGCAAGCGGTCTGTTTGCTGACTGTGACAGGTGATACAGGTGATACAGGCCTGGCATGAGTCAGAGATAAGTCACTGAGCATCCTGCACTTCTGAAGATAGAATTATAGAATCGTTTCAGTTGGAAGAGACCCTCAGGATCATTGAGTCCAACCAGAACTCAACTCTGGCACTAACCCATGTCCCTGAGAACCTCATCTAAATGCCTTTTAAACCCCTCCAGGGATGGCGACTCCAGCACTGCCCTATGCAGCCTGTTCCAATGCCCCACAGCCCTTGGGGGAAGAAATTGTTCCCAGATCCAACCTCAACCTCCCCTGGTGCAACTTGAGCTGACAAGGCCTCCCCTCAGCTCCTGTTCTCCAGCTGAACCCCCAGCTCCCTCAGCCGCTCCCATCACACTTGTGCTCCAGCCCCTCACCAGCTCCGTTCCCTCCTCTGCACTCTCTCTAGTGCCTCCATGTCCTGATGATGAGGGGCCCCAGTCTGAACACAAAGCACGCTGTAACTTAGGATGCAGGGAATGGAGCGGTTTTGTGCAGCACAGCCCCGGCTTTCCATTTCAAACGGCCAAGCAGGATAACGTGGTTAAAGACTTTGGGTCTCACTAAAGGCCGAGGCTGAGGTTTTGGCTGGCACCCGTGCCAGGGATGCGATGTGGAGCGAGCAGGGGTGCTGCAGGTATTGCCCAGGTGCCACCACACCTAACAGGCACCGGTGGTGGTTGTCACGGGCTGCACCCCGCTGTCGGCAGGCAGTGGCCGTGACACACTTTCTGTTCAAGAATAGCAAAAACCTTCTTCACTCTACATAAAAATAAAAGCGGTGCGAAGCAGCTGAGTAGCGTGAGGTTGGCAGGAGGGGCAGAGCTTTCCCTCCTTGCTCCCCGACACGGACTGTGCGTGGATGGGGAGAAAATGAGACTCGTGACCGACGTGTGCTCCAACGTTTGAACATTGCCGGACTTCCAGAGGCAGAGAGCTCAATTGATTTCTCTGTCGAGAGCTCGACCAGTGTGAAAATGGGGCTTGCAGCAGGATTTTTCTGTTAAAACCAGAGTTTTGAGAGACTCAGTATGTTACCCTAGATCTTAAGGCTGGTTAGCCCTTTGGTATCCCTGTGGAAGCTGAGCTACTTTGAAAAATAATCCCTGGAGTATACTTAAGATCGTAATAAATTTACCAGTCTGAATCTGTCTAAGTAGTTTTAACTCGCTTTTCTGAGCTTCTAGCTTGCACTAGTTTTCTCAGCCGTCAGGTGGAGAGGAACTTTTACAATATATTTTAAATAAAATGCAGTTGTGTAATTTTGATTATAGGAGCTGAGAAAAAACACCCAGTATCATGAGGAGGGTGAGTAATGTTAGCAACACTGGTGATGCTGATAGATGGTAGAAGATAATGGAAAGCAGATGGCATTTCATGTTGGGGTTTTTTTTGAGTACTTTGATTTGAGCGTTTTCCTTCTCTTATTTAAAAAAAAGGTGATAACAATAACGATTTTTTCCAAGCAGAGTCTCTGTTATTGTCACATCTGGTAATGTCACTGCATGGTACCTAAAGTGTCTCTGCAGGCATACAAAGATTGTTTTTGGCACTTAGAAGACACTGCTTTGTATTAGCAGTGAGCATTTGATTTTTGACTTTTCCCTCCAGAGCTTCCCAAAGAAAACAGAAGTTGTGAGGACACATGGCATTGACTTCTAAGCCATGCACACCTCTGGGACTATTTGGCTTTGTAGCCGTGCAAAGCTCATTGCTCCACACTTAAAATGAACCTCGAGAAGCAGTTTGGGAACCAGAGGCTGTCTGGGAGGGGGACTTGGAGCCGGTTCCTGCTGGGCAGTTTGTAAAGAGCAAGCACCAAAGGTCACTTTTTTTGCTTATGAACTTTACAGGCTTCAAAAGAGACTCTTCCTCAGCAGTCGTGTGGCACTGGGAGAAAACTGCTATGTACACAGTCTAATAATCGATTGGGAAAGGAAAGAAATGTCAGAGACGTGCTGGCAGATCTGTGCTATCCCAAACCTGGCAAATGCAGAATTCAGTCTAGAGCCGAGTGTATGGAAAGCTTCACCAGATTCTGTGTGCACCACGAGAGGGTGTAATAGATGTCCAAGGAAATATTGTGTTTAGAAGGCAGAGAGATACGGGTATAGCTCTTTGAGGAACTTCATCCCAGCTGTCAACACAGCTTGTACAGTAAAAAATGAATAAATAGATAAGGAAGTTTTTTCAGAGTATGCCATACTGGTGAAAGAACTGGATTCCAAGAGTTGATGCCGGTGTAGTCATGTCAGTAAAGACAGGCTGGTTTCATGATTCCGCTATGTACAACTAACCCAGTGAAACTTCCCAGTGGGGGCTCAGGGCTTTCTGCAGGGTCAGAACACTCAGCATTTTGGCAAGCTCAGCAGTTAGAGTTAATTACTTTGTTAGACTTCGATGTAGAACGACAACTTCTGATTTGCAATTGGTTAAATACGGGCTGTTGTGCAGCATCAGATTGCTGTAACTAAAGCAGAGAAATGCATTTTGGAAAGAGGTAAAAAGTTGTTCTATCTGAACTGGAAAGCTTCTTTAGTATTTAGTACCGTGCTGGGACACCTGAACACCTACTGCACAGTTTACTGAGATTTCAAGTCTCAGGGGCAGTTAAAACGTAGAATGGACATGCAGCAGAGATGCTTCATCACTCCCATAGGTCTGGCCCCAAAAGATGCAAACGAGCTTTTTTCAGCTGATGTCTGGGTTACTTTGTTGATTTTTTTTTTTTTTTTTTTTTTTAATTTAATATGCACAGAAGGTAATTTATTTGCACTTTTCTTGCCTGTCACACCACGGGGAAATATTCCTGCAATAAAACATTGCTTGTTTCTCATTGCAAACTGACAACTGAGTCACCAAATCGGTTGGTGCTATAAAGCTTTCAGCTAAAGCTGCACCCTTTCTGCCTTGACTGTATGAAGGAAGCAAAATGACTATTAATGGAAGTCAGAAATATCTGAGAAGTCTTTGTGGTTCAAGAAATTTTTTTAGCAAGGTTTTGAAGCAAGTGCTCAATGACACCTATTGTTTTTTTCCTGGACCTTTGTTATGAAATCTGCATCCCTCCCAAGCCGGTGTGTATTGTTATACTGTGTTCTGCTGATTTTGTGCTCTGAAACTTTCAAGACAAGCATTAGCACTTTAAAAGCTCCGTTTTATAATCCGGAGGTGGGAATTGCTCACTAGATTTAAAATGAAATAATATACAACCATTTAAAACTGTCTTAATGAAAAGCAGTTATGATGGGTGCGACACAAGAAGATAAAAATAAGGAATAGTTACTAGGCCACACAAGCCCAAAACCTAATATCCAAATAACTGTTCCACCCGTGATTCCTGTGCAGAGATTAGATTCCCACATTATTATTTTTCACAGAGTAAAGGCCAGGGTGTGATGAAGAGCTGCAGCACGAGCCCTCACAGATGAACAAAATGAGAATGTTTCCTCTCCTAGGATCACTCGCATCATTAAACTTCTATTACTTGAAGTTACTTTTTCTTCAACATCAGAGAGGTTCATCAGCTTTATAATATCAAGAAAATATTTACTTTTTTTTGAGTGGATCTCTGCCTGTGTATTCCTTAATGTGAACTTTGGTTTGTATGTTAATAGCATCCCTGAGTTTTAGTGTCATTTTCCATTAGTATGTTCACTGTCTCGGCTCTTTAATCCATACGTATTGGGAGAATTCAGGTTACACTGGCTGCATGATTGGCCCGTCTTCCTCTGAGATTGCATTAGTATTCTATGTGCCAGGTAATTAAATCTTACGTCTATTTGGTTAGGGCTGTATAAAAGCCTCTCCAAGAAGATTTGTAGCCTTAATGAATTTTGCTTTTAGAGTTGCAGTGATATGGGGTAAATTACAGCCTTGGTAGATAAGCGATCTGTCACGGCAGATAAGTGATAGATCATGGGTTCTGAAGTCGGTGCAACTGCTCTGATATACACCTGCTGAATATGTAGTTCTGGATAGCTAGAAAATACGTATTTTGAGAAAGTGACATGTCAAGGAGTGGCACGGCCCTGATATATCACTTACAGAGCTGTCACGTTTCTTGTGCTGCTCTACCTGAGCTCTCATCTCCATATCAAATGGTACCCTTGCCAGCGAATGAAGGTAGAAGGGAGGGTTAATCTATTAGTCTCTGTGATAGTGCCTCCTGAGTTGTCCGCATGATTGACAGTGGTTTTGAAGTTTTATCAGAGAACAAATTGATGGGTGGACGTAAATTTACATCAGTTACATGCTGTTAGTTTTTGCTAACAGTGCACTTTGCCCTGGTGTTTATTTGTGCGAAATGTGTTTTAATCTACAGTACGAGCCCAAGTTACTTTGCAGTTAGTGTTAATAAAAAAAGTCATTTGTCAAATGGAATCAAATAGAGCAGTTATAGGAATAATTAAGAAACAGTTAATTGAAATGGAAAGGGTTGTAAAGAAGGAGCTGTGAATCTAGTGGTGACTGGGATGCAGGAGAAAGCAGCAATAATTCATCAAAAGTCAACACCCTTCCCTGTAGCTCTTCTCAGTGACTCCACCTCCGAAAGCATTGAGTGTCTCTTGCAGAATATTTCAAGGGAGGTTTTTTTTCTTCATCTGAAGAGTAAATCAACTTGTAGTGCGGTGTATTCATTATTTGCTCTAGGTTTTTCATACTGTTGAACAAGCAAGTCAGTTTTTTCTGCGCTGTGGTGCAGGCCCGTACAAACGCGACGCGGGGAACGCGCCAATTTCCAACAATCACATTTCAAAGGTGAGATTTTGGCTGGTAACAAATATCCAGGAGACACCCAACACTGCGCTGAAGAAAAAGGGATTACAGCCGCAGGGTGTTTTCTGGGGAGTTACAAAGTCATTGCTGAAATACAAGGCCTGACCCACAAAGTCCTTCACTTTGTTTGTAAGGCTGAAGCCTGAATTATTCATAGAGTGGGGACTCTGAGCAAACTGCAGAAGCCAGTGTGCTTGAAGTGATTAATGAAGAGTCTGAAGCAGCGCTTTACGAGGGAGACGAGTCATTAACGTCACAGGCGCGCTAACAAGCGCCGGAGAGGGTTTGTGCGGGAGGATGGAGGAGCTGAGAGCCTGACCAACAGAGCCGGTGACATCTCGGTGCTCCCAGGTGTTTAATTTCAGCTCACAGCTAAAAAAAGAGACATACAGGCTCACAGTGCGTGGTTAATATCACATGCACTTCAATGGGACTAACGTGTTCGAGTGCTGCAGGGTGTTGATGCCTGCAGGACTCGTGTCCTGCACCTTTGAAGAGGGCGGTGTTAGTTCTGTGTTCAATGGGTTCAGTGTGTCTCCAGCCACTATTCACAGGGCATTTAGCTTTCCAGCGGGACACAGTAAGTGAAATTTATCTCATAGAAGCACCCAAGATGTATATATGTTCCGTGCATACAGATTACACAGCTCATGGGGCTCACAACCCCATCTTCTGTGTTAATTCTGTCTTCTTTTTTCATTAAAGTTTAGAAGATAGATAAATTTTAATGTGAGGATTTTTTTTTTTTCTGGAGAAATGGGCAAATTGCGTTGCATTGTATTCACATAAAGGAATTAGTATTAGATTTGAAACCAGTTAAACAATCATGAAAGGAAAAAAAAATATTTTCTTCCTAACTGCTAAATATTTAACAGGCTGCTGAATGATCGAAGGTCCCTTTTCGGATTTTAAGACGACAAGATAAAAATGAGTTTAAATTCTCTAACATTTGCATTCGTGACAGCCGGAGCATGAGAAGCACCGTGGAACGCTTGAAGCCCTCCCACGTGCGCAGTGATCACTGAGTCATTGCACTGATCCAAGCCCATTTAGAACATTCACCCCTCCTATAAACGTTTGGCCCAGCTCAGCTGGGAAATGGGAGCATCACCCACACAACACAAAGCACTGGAGCATTTTTCTTTCTCACAGGGTAATCAGCAGCAGCATAAAAAAATAACTTTGGTGCTGGAGGGGTTCTGTTCTGCAGTGAATAGTCATTGAGGGCACATCGTCTCTGAAGCTGGCTTTGACTTACATAAACTTGATTTCCATAGGATTGTTGGAACATGTGTTAGGAACACACTTTGCTTGAATGCTGCCGCTTTGTGTGTGAATCTTAAAGCTGCTGTTGCATTGAGGGTGCAGTAGAAGAGCTCTCTTCTCACTGTTTTCATTGGGGAAATTACGGATGGCTAAGTGCTGAGTCTGTCTGTCTCATTGGAGAAAAGTGGTTTGCCTCAGATCTCAAAGACGTCGTACCTTAGCATATGAAGTAGTTTGTTCTTTGGCACTTGAAACACTTTGGATTTCTAAAGCTAGTTCTTGATTCACTACAGTGTTATTTTAGTATTAAATATATGTGGAAGCTTTTACTTCTGTGGAACTAACTACTTGCCTAAGTATATGGTTGAAAATCTTTTGCTGAATCAGGGCTTAGATGAATTTAAAAATGTAAAAATGAAGTTCAAGTAGGTCAGATTTTAGGCTTTCATAAGTAATGTTATTTCAAGCTTCTCTTATCAGATTGCTTGCATACAGTGTACATTTGCTGTCATTGTTGCAAAGAACGCGTTGACTTCCTTTCCTGCAAGAATCCATTCAGAAAGATGTTTCTGAGTATTTGTGGTACTAGCTAATAATCTGTAAAAAGCTTTTTGAGGATGCTGGGTGGTCCAAGGCACATCCTGGCAGAAGCATCTCCTGTTGAGGTGAATGTAGCCCACCAGGCATCCACGCTCTACTTATACATGTTTGGAACACTGCAAGCATAGGAAAGATTAATAATGTTAGAGTGGTCACTGGTGCAATTTCTAACGCCATTGCCGCTCTTGAATAATTCTTGCCAGATGGGCAACTAAAGCAGAGAGTAAGAACCAGTCGGTTTGCTGCCTGCTCTTGCAGAAATGATGCGTGTGTCTAGCAGAAATCACTGCTATTTTCAGTGGTGTGGTTTCTCATTGAATATTTTTGTTGAACAATGCTTATTATGAAATAGTACAGACGTCGACTGGCTTTGTTCTGAACCACCACAAAAACTATCATGTTTGAGTGACAGCCATTGAAGTACCCCTGTGACGGGAATGCACAGATACTTATCGTCAGATAAGTGAAACAAAATGATTTGGAAATCATGATTGAAAGATGATGACATAGTGTGCTGCTGAATTTCATTTAGTTTGTTTGTTCGTGGTAAACTGCATTTTCCTTCAGCTTTTTATTCTACATAAGTATTTTCTAGTATGGCTCATTTCTAAAGTGGCATTTACACATAAATTCAACAGCTGGGTGTCTAACTGATATTGCTTGAGCATTTGCAAACACTTGGGCATCCAGCTGTGGCGGCGATGCAAGCGAGTTGTTTATGTTCAGTTCTGCGTGGGTGATCCTCGAGATCTGGCTCTCATTCTTATCTAAATGTTCACCAAGCAGCATGTGCAGAGAAAAATCTTTATGGCTGGTAGCAGATAGGTTTTTGCATTTGTTTTCAAACTACAGGGAGCCATATCATAACCGCACATCTTTTTTTTGAAGCACGGACTCATCCTGACGGTCTTTTTTGCATCATCCTCAGTAATGAAAATACAAAAGAGCTCCATCATAGTGAGAACGTAAAAGCTGAACGTGTTGTGTTGCTCTGGACGGCATTTCAATGTTAATTTCAGGAACTGTGAATGTGGCTTGTAGGAGAAAACTGCAGTGGTTGTAATTAGTTTGCCACATGTGTTTTCTCAGTTCCTCCTCTGTTTTAATGGAGCACCCTCATCTCTACAGAATAAGCTTTGATAATTACTCTCATTGGCGTAACATGCATGAAATTATTCTTTCTCAGCTGCATCTGAACTTCTGTAAATCACATGTACCTGGCTGTTATGCCATGATATTGAAGAAAAGTGGTTTGGTTTTGATTTTTTCTATTTATCCCCAAAGTGGAGGGTGTAATGAGTGCAAGTAAGCAGTATTTCACTCAAAACTTGCTGACAGAAATTAGTTTTTCCTGCTGTTCTGGATGTAGTGAACAGAATCAATGCTCTATGCCAACTACAGTATTTTGTGTACTACCTCTATGCTGTGTATGCGTAATTTTTTCCTCTGGTATGCTTAAATATTAGCGGGGCAGTGGCTGGAGTGTGATTAGAGCCCCTGTCTGAAGTGAGAGGCTGTTTCTCTTTCCTGGTGCTCCTTGTGACGGCGGGGCCAGCGGCTCCGTGTGAGTTGTGGCAGCTTGTGGTGCCGGCCTTGCTGTGACCCCAGAGCAGAGCGCACACCCCTGCTCGGCACCTCGAGTTTCGGGGCACTGCTGTGGTTGGTAATGAGAGGGAAAGCATCCAACAATTCTGACAACTAACTTCCTATGCCGCTTTGATAGTTCTTGTGGACACGCACTGGAGGTACAGGGTAGGGGATGCTCAGCGTTTTCCTAACTCTGTGGCGTGAACAGAAAGAGCTGGTTTAGTTCCAGGAAGGCTGAAATGAGTCAGGATGAGTCTTTCCAGTTTCAAATCCGTGCTACAGAGAGAAAGGGGGCAGTGTCCACTGGGAATGCTGGTACTAGATGTTAGTGTTGGAGATTGAGGTTAGACACCAGGGAAGATGCTAACGGTAACAGTAGTTAAGCACGGGAATAGATTGCCTGGGGTTGCTGTGGAATGTTTTTCACTGGAGGCTTTTAAGTCGGTGTTTCCCAGATATCTGTTCGGAATGATTTGGGAAAGGCTGAACCTGCCTAAAGCGTAAGTGTGGCTTAGACTACTCCTCCAGGCCATCCAAACGTGTGCTCTTATGATTTTCGATATATGAAGAAGTAGTGAAGATTTTTATGGTACGTATTCCTTTTGGAACAGCAGCAGTTGACTGAAAAGAGGATCACAAATACAGGCTGCTCCCAGCGGTACAGGCCTGAGTACGAAAATGGCTCAGTGAGGTGAAGAGTTACGGTAATGAAAATGAAAAGAAATGAAAGGCAAAAAATGAAAAGCAAAAAGCCAGAAATGGAAAGCAAAGATAACGGTAACGGTGCCAGAGGAGGAGGGGGAGAAAAAACAGATACTCAAGTATTATATATTTAGATGCTAGTCCTTTAGGAGTCTCCTCACATTCTACACCTTACTAAGTAAACTTAATTAAATAATTCTTTCCACTTAGTTAAAAAGAATTATTTCTTGTTCTACAGGAGAGGAATAAGCTGAGGAGATGTTTGTGTTTCGTGCCGGTGGACTAAGAAGTAATCTTTCCCCACGCAGGTGAAAGCTCTGAGTAGTTGTGCACTTGCTCCCAGATGAAGAGGGAAACTTCAGGAATATAACTCTTAAAATGCAAGCTGGCTCTCTAGGCTTTTGTCTCATTGTCTGCTGCTGAATAGATTGCAGTTGCAGGAAATGCTCCTGAAACCTTTGTAGTTCGTATAATTGTTGCAGGAGTTTTTCAGAGCAAGTGCAGGTTTCTTCCTTATAAGAAATATTTTCAAATTCCCCAGCTAGGTAAAGTGCTGTAATAGGTTGGAATGGAAGGAACGCTTTACAGAGAGATGCTCGCTGATGGTAACTTCACTAAGATCATGTCCCGTCCATCAGTTACAGCCTTTGAAGGTGACCATGCGACCATTAGCGCTCCTGGCAGCTGGAGAGTAAAAGCAATTGAGTCGATGCTGATGGCGTTAGCTTATCCACTCGTGCTGCAGAGGGAGAAAATGCTGCCCTCTCTTCGCTCCCTGGAGAGATCTTTCTTTAGAAACATCCCTTGAAATGGCTGAAGTCACTGTGTAACGGTTAAAGAAATCTGCTTATGATAGCCAAGCAGTTTTAAATAAAGTACAGTAAAATAACCTCGCAGCTTTGACTGGGACCATGCTGTTTAAAATCATCTTAATGGAGCCAAATCCAAAGAAGGCTGTTCATTTCCATGCTGGCTGCAAAGCTGATATGTACCATTGCTTCAGTTCCTGTGGTCGGTCAAGTTAGTGTATCACTCAGTTCCAGTTTTATTTAATGAAGACAGAACTCGGAGGTTGTTCTTGGTGTTGAGTTCATGCAGATTGTGACTTCTAGGGTGATCTCCTCTTGCCTGTATAAATGTTTTAAGAGCTGACACTTTGATAGCCTTGTTTATTTATCTCAGAATATGGAATCACTCCAGAAGGAATTAGTCTCCAGTAATAATGAGAATATACATTACTGTAAGACTCTTTCAGCATTCATAATGGGGAAAAAAAAAAGTGTTACTAGACAGAGAGATAATAAATTATGATGCTTAGATCAGCCACTAAATTACAATTACAATGCTTCCTTTTGAAGTTGCTTTTGTCTGCGACTTGAGATAAAATAATTTCTTTCTGACGGCAGTAATTTGGCATTCAAAGGCACATTACTATTTTATTGTAAAAGTGGGTCACTTCACACCGTCACACACACTGCTGAGCTGGATTTGTTCCCATAGTAAAGGAGGGGGTCAACATTTTGGAGCCATTGCAGCAGTTAAAATTGGAAGTTCTAGTTAACATTCCTGCAGCTCTTGTATGCCAGTTATTTTATACCTGTTCCCTGAGCCAGAACTGGTGTCCGGGGCCATTCAAACGTACCACTTTACAATGATGGGACGCTGGCTCCCCTTCATTTCTAAATTGCCATAAGTTGCTCGACAAAATGACCCAGAGCGACGATGCTTCACACCAAGATATAGGCAGGGATTTGCTTTTTCTTAGGGGAAGCCTCGGGGGACAGACACCCTCACTTGACCGTTCTTTTAATACCTCGTTTATCGTGTGAGTTGTGATTTTCCCATTTTAAAGTGTTTTTCCTGCGAAAGAGCTCGTGCTCCCCAGTTATAAACTGACTTCATCTCTGGGAAGCTTTTGTTTAGCTTTTCAGATCTTCTAATAAAGGGCTTTCCCTCTGGAAATGACCTTCGATATGTGTTAAAAATAGAAATGGCAACTTCGAGAGAAAAAGAAGTGGCCTATTGGTTGGTTTTCCTCTTGCATAAATGAATTAGGATACGGAATCATTGATCATGAGAACATCTCTTGTTTTAAAGGAGGTAAATAATAACATAAGGTGTGCACTGGGTTGGTCTGTGTTACTGGGGGTGGTTGTTTACTCTTGTGATATTCCGGCTCCAGAGGAAAGCTGCACCAGAACCAGGGAGAGCCACCGTTAAAAATCACGTCGTCTCCTATGCCATGCATTTAAATATAACAAATGTGACTGAGTCACGTCGTTCTCATCTGGACTGCAGTGACATCCACACGGAAGGTGCTGTTTGTGTCACTGCTTGCAGCTGCACAAGGGTGATAAGCCTTTCCCAGGAAAAGGGTTCTCTTGATGCTGTGGCTTACGATTTACTTAATTTCAAAAGATCTTGGTGTTGTGATTGATGTCGCATTTTACCGGTGCTGCTGATTGTTTTATTTGAAGCTGTAGAGGAATCTCCATCCTGAACTCGCTGAAGGAACCTGGGAGACGGTAACTTCAGCCTTTTTTAGGCATTTTGTCTCTGTAATCCTGATGGACAGCCCAGGCCCGTGGCGAAGGTTCCTGACAGAGCAGGAGCTTTGAAGCTCTTCTTTGAAATTCGACGGGCAAATCTTTTTCTTCATCGTCACTAATGGTCCTGGCAGTTTCACTTGCCATCTGTTCTCCTGCTCCAGATAACACTGAGCTGCATGCTTTCATCCTCCTGCAACCTCGAGGCTGATTTTGGGCACAGTTTTACTTGATGTACTAATCGTTAGCCAGAGCCGTTCCTTAATGATAGGGGGAAACAGAAATTAAAGTATATTTTGTATTAGGCAGGAGAACCGCAGACTGGAGCTGTAGGTCCTTGGAGCTGATACGTGAGATCGAGTGCACAGCTTTAAAACTTGCATCACACGGTGTTTAGCTCTGTTGGTCAAAGCTGATTGAGATTGATGCTACTTCTCATTGAAAGTAAATAGGCATAAATACTCCTAAAATTCTTCTAGGGGATAGGGAAATTAAATATTGCACATCAAATAATCTTAGGAGCTCAAGTGTTTTGATAAGACAGGGCAGAACTGTAATTTGGCGCAGTTTTTCTGATAATTTCATGCTTGAAAAGTTACCTGTCACATTGAACATTCAAAATTATCAGTTCTTCCAGAAGACACAGGTCTAAATAAAGATATTAACAACGTTATTCATCAGTGTCCCTTGGCTTTCTGGAGTTTGTCCATGTTATCTATGCCACAGAGCAGCGCAAGGTGTTAACAGGTAGCAGGTACATGCCGAACTCTTCTCTGTAGTGACCAAGGACAGAACCCGAGGGAATGGCTTATTATTTTCTGTTTTCTATTCTGTGTTAAACTCGCGGAGGTGATTTTCAGGTTTATCTTCTCTTATCCTCATTTTATCTATATCCTAAATTGAATTTAGCATCACTATCCTGTAAATTGCAAACTTTGAAGAATTACCTCATTAGTCTGGTTTCTGACTTATTTAATACTGTATTTCTGTCTATGCTGACACCCTGCAGGGGTTTTTTAAAAGTCAATTTCTTCCTAAGTGTCTGTAATTGTTTTTAGTGCATTTCTGTCTAGGTTGGCAACTGGTATAAATCAGCATAGCCCCAATAGTTCCCCTGAGCTAGTCTGCCTATTTTCCTATCAATTTTCTTCCAGTTCAGGCTGAACCCCAGCAGTCTTTGTTCTGGCAAAACTCGTGTTTCTTCTCTGTGAACTTCTGTAGTAACAACTACTACAGGAATTGGCCCAATTGGAATGTTGTGGGTTGGTTTTTTGTTTTTTTTTTTCTTTTTAATAAGAACGTTTCAGATGGTAAATACTATCTATAGTTCTAGGGCAACACTTAATCTTACTTGGCAAGTTATTCCTTACGCTGCTGCAATCCCATTAATTCCAAGAGGCTCTTAGGAAAATTGCTATGTAAAATAGAAGCGCTTCTGTAATGGTCAATAAGAGATACCCAGAAAAAAAAAGATGAAGGATCTGGGTATCAGGTGGTGCCATGTGTCATATACTAACACTGCATAGGGTAACGTGCTGGCCGACATAAGAAAGCATATAGAGGTGTGACCCGTGAAAGGGAAAAAGCTTTTATTGATACAGTTAGGTTCCAAAACCGGAGGAAAAAATCTACATGCAATGATCTGAGTTATAATAGTTCTCTCTTTTTTGGCCACTTTGAGATGCACTGTGAAAAGGCTAAAACTGTAAAATAAACCACGATTTATGAGCAGATGGATTTGTCTATAACATAAAACAGTAGTTCAATTATGTATATCTTTAATTTGTGTGTCTTAATACTACCTAATTCCTTTGGCCTGATTTACAGCTACTTTTGCATACCTGTGACTGTATTCCTCTGAGTAACCAAACAGAAAGTAGTGAGACAACTTGCTTAAACAATTTGTGCAGAACTGTGTTTCCCATACCAGCTCCTTAAGAAGCAAAAAAACCTTGTTTTGGTTTGCTTCTTGACTTGACCAAAGCATTTTCTGTGGGATTAAAATGCCCAAAGACATTGATCAGGGTGGTGGCGGTGCTGTTGATTTGTTCAGGTTGACTTCTTGGCCTGCTCATCGCAGGAGAGAAAGAGGTATCAGCACCTGAGCTGTTCGGAAAGATGATAGTAGTCGTTCTCATGGATATCCCTGGGGAGCATGGAGGAGATCCGCTGGAGCTGGTGTCCTCTGGCTCTTCACAACATCCTGCGGCCAAAGCACAGGGCAAAGGATTCAACCACCGGTGGGGAGGAGAGACACGTTTTGGGTTAAACGACAAGGCAAGCAGTTACAGCCTGTCGCTTTTCTTTCCCTGTTTTAAACGTAGAATGAAGAAAGTTTCCTGCAGGAAGGAATGGTGAACAACGCAGATGTTCCTGTGGATCCTGAGAACGAGGCTTACGAAATGCCTCCGGAGGTAAATCTGCGGTGGGTTCTGCGGGTGGGAGGACACGGGCAGGGCTCCGCGTTTGGGTTCCACCAGCCTGGCGTGGGCTGGGGCTCTGAGCTGCACAAACACGGTCCTTTGGGCCAAATCCCCCACAGGCACAGCGCTGGGAACCAGAAAATCCACTGCTTTTTGGCAGCGAGGAAGTCGAACGGGAAAATGCTACGTGTGTTTTCAAACATTTCTGAGTAATCCACAGTAAACTTGTACCTTTTTCTCACGTTTGATAGGGAATATGGGGGAAAATTGCGTCTCCGTAGGTTGTTTTAATAGCTTGGTCACTTATCAAAGCACCGTGCTTTGTAAAACACGGTAATTCATTATTATACTCTTAAGTTAATGCAATTATGGGAGTAAATTATTTTGTTGAGTTTTACGAACCTGCTATCTAAAATATTGCTGCAGCATCTGACACCATGGTACATGAGCAGTTTTAGGGGAGCGCAGATAACTAGGCTGAAAATGAGAGGCACAAAACATGTAGACCCCAACCCAGCAGCGGCCTTTAAGGCATACTTGATCATGAACAGCTTGAATATCGCTGAAATTACGGGGGCTGCTCGCGTACCTGCAGTTAAATGCATAATTAACCGATTTACGGGCTCGTACGAGCCTGCAGCACCCGGTGTGCTGCTCTTCTCCCTCCCAGTGAATCGCCACGGCTGAGCCCCTGGCAAACTGTGCCCAACTCTCCTGTAAATGCTACAGCTTGTAAGGTGCGGTGTCTGGAGGCTGTGACAAAATAATAAACGGCAAGATCCTGGTCGCGCGAGAATCCGTGATGTTTTGGCATCGGATCCACTAGGACTAGGACAAGCAGGGGAAGTGGGAGCTATTTATTTAAAAATTAGTAGCACTGATTTCTGCTCTCCTCATCAGGAAGAGTATCAAGACTATGAACCCGAAGCATGAGAGTCCTTCCCTTCCTTTATATCTCCTGAAGTCTACTGACTACTAAAGATGTCCCATCCTGTACAAGTGCTGAGTTCCAATGTGCCCAGTCGTAAAATTTTTTTACAGTTTTTACGGTGTATTTTGAAGTCTTCCATCAGCAATGATTGGAGTATCTGTGACTGCATCCGCCTTGTTTCAGCATTTCCCTCCTGCTGAAATAAAAGCTGGTTGGCAGGGTCATTGTTGTGCTGTGGATATTGTGGCTTCAAGTTTAAAAGTTAAAAAAGAAAATATTAAACAAAAACACCTAAGTGTCTACTGCTTATTTCTAACTCTGTACATGTTCTGTTGATAGGCTGTCAGTAATTTGATATTGTTTATGATACAATTTTTATTTGTTTCCTATGACCATTCTTTCTGTGCAGAGATGACTTATTGTGAGAGCTTTATATATACATGTATGTATTATACATATAAAAAGGTAACTGAGCATGAACTATGCACCTATAAATATTAGCTGTTGAAAATTTATTGTTCTGTGATGTGTTTTATTAACTTGTGTCTGTAAATAATTGTGTTCAACGGAAGCCAATAAAATGCAAGCCATTAAAAATGAACTTCTAAAATAGTGATGATTTATAACGCTTTCTTTCATCTCCAAAAGCCCACGTTGAAGCATTTGGGCCGTGAGCTTCCTGCGAAGGATAAAACCAGCAAACACAAGCACAGTCTGTACAAAAAACTGGGTGAAGAATGGGGGTGCCAGGGCTGGTACCTCAGCTGGAGTCAGTCATTGACAAAATAGATTCACTTGTAGTGCTCATAAACTTTCTGTTGTAAGGAGAACCTGAGAGGGAATGAATCCGTTAATAATGGGTTGCGGCAAATGATGAGGAAATTGTGAGGCCCTTTGAATAATCCCTGTTTGGAGGTTGTTAAAGCACTGGGCTGTACAGGAGGATGATGGATTAGCTGAAATCAATTTGTCTTGCATAAAGTCCCATTTAGCAAAAGCACAGTCTACTGTCTGGTTTTAGACATGGTGATTTTAGTTATTATCTTGCCCGGATACTTTTCCATATAGTAGAAAAATGTAAATGTGAGATGTTTTTACTTCTCCCATGTTTTATTATGTTATTTTGGATGACACGTTGCCTCTAATCTGAATGGTACAGTGGTTTTTTTTGAAGGTTCTCCAGCCCTCGGTTGGGATTTGGCACTTCCCTCACATCCAGTCTTTGCAGTGCTCCGGGGCACAGCTCTTGGAACAGGTAAATATCACTGTCTGGTTTTATAAACGGGGAAACCTGGGCACGACCACAGCACGTGTGTCGCTGCTGCACAGACCGAGACCCAAACCGCGGCGACTCGACTCCCCAATTTGTTCTTCACCTGAGCCCCTTTCTGCAGCCTTCCTGGCACCAACATCCCAACGTGGAACGGATCTTCCCGGTACGTCCCCGTCCCAGCTGTACGCAGCGCGAGCTGGTGGCGTGGCGCTGTGAGCCAGGATCGCGTGAACACCTTGCTCTCACGGTGCTTAGAAAACCGCTGTCTCTATCTCCCATGTCATCTGCCCGTCCCAGCCACTTATTCCTGAGGAAGTTCATTTATTTCACAGGAATTGCATTCAAGCTGTTTTTTTCAAAGCAGTTAAAAATCCCCTTGATCGTTTCAAACGACTTACAAATGTTTTCATCGGTAGTCAAGTTGCCTGACGGAACCTCAAGGCCTGTGCTCTTTTGCAGAAATCTCTCACGATGACCTGCAACAACCCCCTGGCAATTTGCAGCCTCCTTTACCAGGCAGTGCGTCGAAAGAATCTCCTGACTTGGACATCTTTGCTGTTAAAACTCATCTGAATGCCTCCATGGCAAAGGTATTGATCGCTTCCATGGAAAATTAATATCAGGCCAGGGCACAGTGTAAGATACTGCTTTTATAATTGTTAATGCTGTTTAAGGATCTTTCTGTTCCAGTAGAAGGATTTGGGAATAAAAGCCCGGTGCTGCAGTGGGATTTTTTATAATTATTTTTCTTCCCCAGCATGTTAAGAGGCCCATCAAAAGCAACAACAGAGAGCAGCCAGGTGCCTGATGCTTCAGGAAACAGCACTGCAAATAGCAGTCTAAGTAGAATACGTATTTCTGTTGTTCTTTTTCTCTTCCGCAGCGCACAGGGCTTGACTGCTCTATCGTTTCTCTATCAGGCAATCAAATTAAACTGCTGCATGTTGCAAATAAGCCACGCACTTCTTAAATATGCTGTGGGGAGCAGTATGTTGTAAAAAACAGTAGTAAGAATAAATGGATTCCTGAGGCTGGCCCACTGTCTGAGCATGTGGGCGTTAACTCTTTTCTTTCCTAGGTTAACACCACCAGATCGTTCAGAGCTGTCAGGTCATCCAGAATGTGCCACAGGTTTAGTTCTTGTGGCTCTGGCACACACGCCCTCAGATGGCCCCGAAAGTCCGCGGGACCCCGGTTGCTATGGCAGCACAGCGTGATGCGCCGCTCTGCTGACAACCTGCTTGTTAATTAGGTTCCTCAAGGGACAAACCACCGTCCTTTCCAGGTAAACTAAATGCCAGCGCCTTATTTCCTGCAGTGCCATGAACACTGACACATGGATTGCAAATATCAGATTTGTGTTGGATGCTAAAGCTGGACGACATAAATACGGCTGTATTAATTTTTTTTAAGTGTCTGTCCAGGGTGTTAAAAAAATGCTTCTACTGTGGTGGTAACATTTTCTCAAGCAATGTCTGCCCGAGAGGGATATAGCTTGGAGCCCTCTTTTCCTTAAGAGCCTAGATTTCAACTCAAACTGAAAGCAATCTTCTGTCCTCAAATTGTGAGTTATAATGAGACTCACCATATCCCGGTCCTCCAGGGAAAAAACACTAGTTGCCTTTTTTTTTTTCCTACTGTTTTGACAGCTTTAATTGGTCTTATAATGGTTCCTAATTAGGAACATGGTAATAATGTTGTTATTACTGTAAATCATAGTGTTAATTCTGTATTACATGCCTTTGGTATAATGACTTCCCAGTGACGTGTGGTGGTCCGTACTGACGTGGTGAGTTTCCAGTTCTTTTTTGTGTGCTTTTTAGGGAGAAAATAACTGCTGAAACCTTTTTTTCCAGGGAGCACAATGGGGGTGATGCTCCAGGGCTCTGATCACTTCCTCACTGAAAATAAAGGGAGTTTTTCCCGTTGTATTCCACGCATGTTGATAATTCCACGTGGAACTCCAAGATGGCAGACATCAGATGATTGAGGTCCCTCTGTAGAATATGTAAGAGTAGCAAAAGTAGCAGAAAAACAGAAGTTACCATAAAATCCCACAGCTTAAGTCCTCACCAGGCTTTCTCAGCTGTGCTGTGGTCTTATACACTAATAAAATACTGTACTGTAGATACCGCATGGTACAGAACACCTCAAATGTTGGGTTTGAGTGGAGAAGTTCCACTTGGGCATTGCAACCTTAGAGGTAATTACTCCTTCAGGTAACCGACATTTAATGACATATTAATGCAACTTGAATCTTTGTTTTCTGCTCTGGAATATCTTAGGAGGTAAGTGGGAGAAGATGGGGGGGTCCCTGCTACTTGTTTTGGGTTTGATTTCTGTCCACACAAAGCTTCCAGTAACTTTGACTAAATTATCTGATACTTTTTGGCCCTCAGCTTGGGGCTTTCAATATTACTGGTAGATACACTAATAATGGTCTTCACGGGGTATTATCATTCTGCTTAGGTATACACAGGTCTGAACTAATAGCATCAGTTTTCACATAAGCAGGTTTGCTCTTGAGTTATGGTAACCGAAAGCAAATGAGGTCTTGACCTTTAGTATCTCTGTGCTGCATTTTTAATGAAAAATATCACCTGTTTAACTGCAGACATAAACAACGTTTTCAAGCTTTCCTGACATTCAACGTGTAGCTCAGAAGGTTCCTCTGATCTAAAAAAGGCTGGCAGATGGAGAAACAGCAGGTGGAACCTCAGATGAGACAGCCAGGAGGTAACAAACAGGGGAGGAAACTGGGTCAGATGAGATTTCTTCCACTTTGGAAGAAATGCTTTGAAAATGCTTCCTCCAGTGGAGGCATAGAAGTGGGGTTTCAGCATTTTCTATTAAGATTGGCATCTCTGAATAGGTCAGAGTCTATCAATCAGCATCTGATGCATCTATAGGTCACATTTCTGTGGAGAAGGTGAATGTCTGAGATTTGTGAGTGTGCCTTTCTCAGCTCCAGCATAGGAGATCTCTTCACAAGAGGCCAGACACCCATGCATTTCTGATTATTAGCCTGAGATTTAATGAGAATGTTATTATGAAAAGCAAACTGCTGAGATATATTAACTTCTTTCCTCTTTCTCTATCCCCCCCATTTGATTTTTTCTTTCCACTATTCTACTATATTTTCAGAGAGTCTCCATTGCTGAGTGTCAGTTTTATTGCAAAATTTTACTCCAGCTGTTGTGTCTTTTCTGCTGTCTGAAGTCCTCTGTACCACAAAACCAAAAGCAGCTGACTGGGGAGCGTTCTAGATTAATACATACAAAACGAAGTATGAAAGCTGGTTTTATCACTGCAGAGAAAAGGGAATCGTGCAATGCCCATAGGAATGTTATCCTCTGTTGTTTATCGTTGTGAATTTCAGTTGTAAAATTCTGCGAAGCTTTGCAAAAATAACAAAGGTGATCATCCAGTGCTAGTGTTTGGGAAGAGAGCATCCTGCTGAATCGGTTACATTGCATGCTTCCCAAAACCAGAAAGATCTGCCAAGGAGCAGCCTCAGCAAGGAGACGAGACAGTGCTGTCGAGTAAGAGAGGACAGACGTGTAAACAGGGAAAATGTAGAAGACAACAGTTTGCAAATGGCGCATAATAAGGGCAAAAAGAAATAAAACCTGTTATCTCAGTCCAGTAAGTGGCAACTTTCATTGGCGAAGAAGGGTATTGGCAGCTCTCACGAAACGCTTGAAACAGAACTCCTCCAATTTATTTAGCCCCCTCTCTCCAAAGCTGAGTTCCCTGCTGGCCCAGATCTGCAGCAAGAGTGTGGTGTATTTCATCTGAATAAATGGGTGTTCTTAGGTGGGAAATAAATGGAAGTGAACTCAAAATCTTCCATTTTTCTTTTTTCATTCTCAGTTTTATGAAAGCTCAACACGTTCAAATATGACAGTAAATCCAGTCTGTAACAGTGTGCACGGAGGCAGCTGTTGATCTCCTGTATTAACGTATTTCGTGGGCAGACGAGTTTTTCCTGCCATTAGTAGTTCAGTGCCTGTGTGTTTGTAACCTGTTTACTGCACCTGATGCAGACCTGCTTTTTGGAAAATACTTGAAGGAAGGAAAGGAATTGTCCTCCCATGCTTTCAAATTTCATACATTTTAGAATGTCTGGAACATGGTTTTGTACATCCTTAGGAGGACGCCATCCTGGATCATGTTGGATACATGATTTTTTTCCCTCCTATTTGTCCATGTTGCTTTGGGTGCATTTCAAAGTATTTGCCCTTAGAAAAGTGTTCTGTGAGTTTGCGTTTGTGCACGTGTACAAAAGTATAAATATATACCTTTTTTTTAATGGATACTCTGTGTGTTTGTGCACTTATATGGATATGTGTGGGCATTGCCATTAAGTACTGTAAAGAGTTACTATTGTAATAATGGTTTTCTTTGTGGGCATTATCCCAAATTCAAGGAATGCATTTTTAAGGCATTTAATATATATACTAGCTAACATATTTCAAATAATCCAAATTCTTCTAGCCTCACAATTAACAGGCCAAACCTGCATTAGAGATTTGCAGGTACAACCCCATAACTCTGCAAATCCAGATGTGGCTCATTTTGGCTCTAGCGCAGGGTTCCCAACGTTGTTTGGTCTCTTACCGTGAAATACGCAATGCTAATAAAGCTGCACCGTTGCTACTGTCCTTCTGGACTGGATGTCCTTGGTGACACAGCTCCATCAGCTGAGAATTGCCTTTATTCTCACCCCTGTTGTGTTTAGTGCTCCTTCAGGGGCTGAAGCGCTTGTCGTGGTGCCAGTTGCACTCGCCTGAGCGTGATAACAAAAGCAGCAAGCCTGGCATTGCCTAGTTACGCGGTGGATTTCTTGGCAAACCTCTATTATGTGGGGTTGGCCTTCTGGTGCCAGAACAGCATGGTTTTTCTGAACCCCTGAGTGCCAGTGGGACGTTGGGCCCTATGGGACCGTGAACAAGCTCTTCATGCAAACCATCGTGTGAAGTCAGGGAAATCTCCCTCTCCCTTGTGAGGAGAGAAGCTATGCAGCCCAAACAAAGGGGTTGATCCTTGAATATACAGCTGGATAGATGAGAAGAGAATTGGCTGAGAGAGGAGTGCACTTTGGGGAGCAACGGCATTTAACATGTTGATAAATTGCCCATCTGTTTTCTCTCTTCAATCGCTTTGTCTTGTCTTATTATTACAATACGCTTTACAAGGTTGCTGGAGAAAAGGTCACTGCCTGTTCCATGACTCCCCAGTACAACAGGACCCCAGATATTCCTGAAACGTGAGTGAAATGTGAGGATAATGCTGTTAAGCTGGAGGTTCATGAGTCAAGCGTGCTGCCTCTGGAGACCCTTTTGAAATCTGCAGGAGAACGTTTGCAAAAAGCGGATGCTTTCCAGAGGTGAGTGAGAAGTATCCCTTTGCTGTTTCTTCAGTACCTGCAAAGTATTGCACCTGTGCCTTCTGCTCTTGTCTCTGGGATGGGCATGAAGAGGAGCTGCCATTAGAAAATTAAATGAATGGGCAAGCGCAGCTCCTACAACACTGCAGCACAGCAAGGGCACCTTTGGTAACCTAAGATACAGGGGCAGACTTTACTTCAAATTCCTTTAATTGCTTACGGTGTCGTGGTAGGAAAGTCACCCCAGATGAACTTATGACCCCAACTGTAAACCAGAAATAACCATACTTGTAAAGTGCTCACAGATTTGAGATGTGTTATTGCTCCCAGTTTTGAAGCTAATCTGATGTCCTTGACTAATATGGACATAATGTGTCAGAAGATGATAAAGAACTGGAAATGAATTTGTAGCTGGTTGCCACATTTTGACGTCCGTTTTCCTCTGCCTTCTCCCACCACACACTTTCATCTTTTTCCAGGGCTGAATGGCCATCTTGACTTCAAGAAACACAGCACAAGATCAAGACAACTGAGCTGGAAAGTGTGAAAGAACGAGAGAGCCGGCTCTCCTGTGTCACCCAGGTATTCCTCATGAGGTGTGCAAGCCATACGGTTTATAGAAGGCTGACTTTAAAAAAAAAATTACCACAAGTTTTTTCAACATCCCATTTATCGTTCTACTGGTGGAAAAGACGAACAGCAGGTCTTTTCCTCCAACTTCACATTCTAAGCTGGAAGCGAAGAATGGGTTCAGTTAGATGTAAAATGCAAAAACTCTCTAGTTTTCTCATTAAATAAACTGAAACATGCATGTTCACACGCATATCATTGGTTTGCACAACACCACTTTGCAGCTGAGGTACCTGAAGATGGTTGTGTGCCCATCTTCCCTGGCCTGGGGCCCTGCCCCTGCCACACGCTGGCCCCAAACCCCAGATCCTGCTGCAAGGTCATTTTCTGACACTGTTCCCAAAACACTCCTGCCGAAGAATAGTCTTTCTTCCCTTTTACCTTTTGTCCTTGTCTTTCTGCTGATCTTATAGCGCTCGATTACAAAGCCAAAGATGTGTTGGCTATCAGGCCGTAACCTTGCACATCCCTAATTCCCAGTGGAATCTCTTTAAAGACACGGCATCCAGAAAGTGTAGGGTCAGGGCAATTGGAGATGTGCTGATGTAAGGAAAAAAAAAAATCTGCTTTTTTTTCCTCTTCCATTTATGTTATTTCCAAGCTAAATGGTTATGAATCTGTTCATTTTTGTGGGTACATTGCTAGATAATAAGTAAGTAGCTTGGCCATCCAAAGCGAAATAAAGCAACAGAGCTAGAGAATGGAAACGTCATTGCAGTGGCTTCTCTGTAATTATCTTTGTGTATCAGTAATTCCAGTTACCTGTAACAGTGAGGCGAGTTTGGGTTTGCAGAGCCAAGAGGGAACCTTGGAATAAGTGGTCCAGGTGAGAACCAGGTGTGAACAGGCGCTGGAGAAGCAAAATCCCTTTTTAACTATAGGGACAATTAAAAGTGAGACGCGCCTTGGAGTCCAGATTTAATTATTCTGCTCATTGCAATCTAAGTAGTTTATTTTCATGCTTGTCAGTCTGATTTCCTTCTCCAGAGAGGAGACTAGGGTCACCTTGCTGTTGCCTTTGAATCGCACTTTGCGTAGTACTTTGCTATTTAGAAATCCTAAAAGAATTTTAAGTTTATAAAGATGTAAGCTTTCGAAACAAAAAGGAAATCCACACTTGCATTTCCTGAATCACTTTGCAGCCTTTTTTTTTTTTCCTGCTAAATGAGATTTTGGCAAAATTCGCTCTATTCTGTGGGGGATTTAAACTTGGATGGCAATTTGTAAGATTTCTCATATTACTTCTAGCACCACTTACTCTAGTAAAACCTTTCTAGTATTTCTACCTTGCAACTGTCTTTAAATTGTCTGTGGTACTATCTGGATGGAAATGTCTTAAACCTACCCTGCAAATTCTAGCCTGTAGATTTATTATTGCTATTATTTTACATGAATTATCCCCCACAGCTTCTGAAACTAGCTTTGCTGTGGGGCATCTTGAAAACCAGCATCATTTTGCAGGGCCACGTCTGAATATACTTTTAAAACCCTACCAAGAATGTTGTGTGTCATTATTTATGTACTGTTTTCAAATAGGTTACAGACAGGTACAACCTTTTGTCCAAGTGTGTTTCCAGGAAGCCAGGGTTCCTGTGCTACCGCCTCAAACACTTCACCTGTGTATTGAAATAGCATCTTTTCGTGGATACTTTTAAAAACCTGATCGCACAGATGTCTAGCTCCAGAGATGTCAGGACGCAGGCCGGTGCGATGGAGATGGCGAGTAAGATTTTCTTTTATTCAGGAGGAGGTTACTGTCCTTGCAGCCTGCTCAGTACTTATGGGCAGCCACACCACAGAGACAGCTCTTGATTTTTAAATTACTATTGATTACAAGTCATGATCCTTCTGTTGCTTGTAGTCTGTAACTCAGATGGAAAACAACATCTGCTAGAATGCAAGAAAACAGGCGTGTTCTGTAAGCAGCTCTAAAAAAACCTTATTTAACTCTGTACCCAGGATATCAGACATCTTTATTTTATATTTGCGAATTTATGCTTCTTGCATCAGCTCTTGACATTCAGGAATCCTCTCCCGTGTTACGCTAGCACTGGATGACCTCAGTGGTCATTTTAAAGGAAGCACAGGGTGTGGGGTTGTGGTGAGCCCTGATTTTGATTTTGAATTGTTGAATTTTTACTTTCTTCTTTCAGCAAGGTGAAAACTCTGCAGCAAGTCCCCAGGGAAAGTGGGGAAAGAAAAGCCGCTTCTTCCTCCTCCAATCTTCGGCACCCAGCTGTGGCTCCTAGGAAATGGCTTTTGGATTTGGCACACGACACAGGCTGGGACAGAGAGATGTGCAGAGAGGCGAAGCTGAGCAAGCAGAAGAGAAATGCAGAAGAGGAAGGTCTGTTGGGAAGAAGGGAGCGCAGGAACAGAGGATGCTCTGCTGCTTTTTCGGTCCTTAGTTGCTGGCAGGTATGTTGTGTGTGCTTGAAAATCCAGACCTTCTGTCTCAGAACGGCTATAATCACTAGCATGTTTAGACAGGGAAAAACAACCGACTGCTTGATGGCAATAACGTTAACAAAATCAGGCTGGAGTCCAGCCGATGACTCAGTGCAGGGTGGCATACTGCAATTACGCCGTGCCATTCGTTTCTAATCCGCCTGCTGATCCTTGTTGTTTATCTGTTTAACATTTCTTTATCCATACCTCGCACCACCCTTCTCCGTCCTTTGCCAAAATCGTACTGC
Source organism: Pampusana beccarii (assembly GCA_013399365.1). Taxonomy (NCBI): domain Eukaryota; kingdom Metazoa; phylum Chordata; class Aves; order Columbiformes; family Columbidae; genus Pampusana; species Pampusana beccarii. Next base: position 287,998 of record VWYH01003971.1, read on the forward strand.
TGACAGCGAGCTGCATGTGGCACTCCTGGGGGTGCTCGGCGCTGGGTTATTTCGGGCAGTGCTGTGGTGAAACAGCAAGTGAGAAAACTCAAGCCTAGAAAAGCAACGATTGATTACGGTAGGAACGAGCGCTGGATGAGTCACGCTGCTGACAAATTCTGACGCGTGGCTCGTCTCTTACAGGTTTGCCTTTCTGCAGGTTTTTTCTCCCTCTCTTCTCCAGATGTGCTTTTCTTAAAGGCTACACAGACAAATATTTCCTTGCTTGAAACTTTGTCCTTATCTACAAAAGCTCCTGTAAAAAGACCCTAAACCTGAAAACTGATAAATGTGTGGAGATGTAGCGGGGCTGTTTTTTCCTGTCTTATGATGCTTTGATGTTGTTAGTAGAGGACGAATGTTAACAGCGAGTACGTTGGGACTGCAACATAGAGCCTGGAGGCTGATAACTACCTGGCCTGTGGAAGATATTTAGGCAAGCCAAGTGTTTCCAAAAAGAGATCTGTGTCGTCATTGGTTTCCTTGTTCACCTCAAGGTGGACGCTCTCTACAAGGTGCGTGCCCAGCGGGGTCGGGGCCCAAAGCTCCCTTCTCTGCCCGGGACGTCCCCAATTCCCTCGGTGAATCGCAGGCGCTGGGCCCAACGCTGCCCAGAGAAACCAAACCCGTGCTGGGGGGGTCTTGCAAGATTCTATATCGCGATTTCCCGAGACAGGCCCTGTTTGTAACCCACGGCCTGTGTCTGCTTCCTGGGGCTGTACCGTAAATTAACAGCGGAGCCAGGTAAGAAACCAACTCCAGCACAGAAAACGGAGATGAGGCATTTATTCTGGTGATGAAGGTTGGTTGGTTTTTTTTAAAGAAAAAAAGTTTTTTTAAAGCAGTCAGGAAAGCAGCTCTTTAGAAATGTATTATTAATGTTCCTGAATTA
>VWYH01003972.1:1086-19264 GCA_013399365.1 Pampusana beccarii
TGAGGGTGGTGAAACACTGTCCCAGGTTGCCCAGAGAGGTGGTGGATGCCCCATCCCTGGAGACATTCCAGGCCAGGCTGGACGGGGCTCTGAGCAACCTGATCTAGTTGAAGATGTCCCTGCTCATTGCAGGGGGTTGGACTGGATGAGCTTTGAAGGTCCCTTCCAATGCAAACTATTCCATGATTCTATTCTACGATTCCAACAAATACCAGCTTAAATTTCTTAAACTCTTAAAATCCCATAGCATGTTACTGTTAACCATTTTCCAGTGTGGGTAATCCTCTTTTCCAGGGATTTGTTGTTTCATATTTTAGAGTTAAGTAATTGCCCTAGAGCATTTATTTAATTAAAGCCTAAAAACGCTTTAAGAAGGATTCTGGCTGAATAAGCAGAAATTCTGGTACAGAATGTTTTGTAACATTTTCTTCAGGAAAAAGTCATAAAGGGTGTAACTTCTTTTTCAAACAGTGCTTAATCACTCATAAGCATAGTGCAGTGAACTGAGAAAGTTAATGAAGATGTTGATATGCAAAGTCCATATAGATATTGCTTAACAGCATTTTAGAACTCATTCTAGTTATTCCAACCCCATGTCCCAGAATCAGCTTAAAGGCTTAATCAAGTGGAAATTTTAAGATAGTTAGTGTTGGCAAAAGGAACAGTTCTGGCTATAGAAATACACTGGAGTTGCCAGTCACGCTATGTCAGGAAGGGCAGGATTTGCCACAGACTTGAATAACTAAGAGAAAGTGGAAGAGTGTTCTCAGGGTTTGGACTGGTTCAGCTTGCGTTACAATTAATGACCAAATACTCACTAATTTAATTTCAGAAAGATCAGCACATCTGTAGCGAGGAGAAAACCTCCCCTTCCTACAACATATGTCTGTTAAAAATATCAGAACTCTGTCACTGCCTTTGACGGGGACTTCTCCAACTGAAATTACTACTAGGTGAAATTTTGCCCTTCCCAAAATCACTTAAATCCACATGAGATATAACAGAAGGAGGAAGGCATAAATCCAGTCTGTGTCTGAGTGTTCTAAAGCAGAGGGAAGAACCTAGAGAGGGAGATAGAGCCTGGCGCTCTCTTCATCAAACAGCCCATTAAGCAGTCTCAGGCTGGAGGTGTTTGATCAGTAGTATGCTTGATGGTCTCTGACTCACAGAATTTTTATATCTTACAGACAACTGCCATGGAACACTCGGCCACAGACAAGACCTACTAGCTAAACTACGCAAAGTAGTCAAGGAGATGCGAGGTTGACCTTAGCAAAGACAAAGGACAGCACATGTTTTACCCTCAAAACTGTCCACCGTGTTCTGTACCTCCTCTACCCTGAGTTACCACACACGAGCAAACATCCATTCCACTTATTTCTCATTCATTAACAAGATAGCGTTAGTTAAGATCACTTCATTATCAGTTATCTCTGCCTTCAGCAATCAAACCAGAGGAGAATTGCTTACTTCAAGGAAAGCAAGCAGGAAAATTGCTTACTTCAAAGGGCTCACTAATTCCAGACCCTCACTGAGGAGAATTTTTGGTATCAGCTTCCAGGCAATGCTCAGTTCCATGACCTGACTGTCCCAGTATTTATTGAAGAAACTCTGTTCATCTGCCATAAAAATCAATACCCTCATAGGGAACACGAGGAGAACTAGCAACTGCTTGCCATCCCATTTCCCTAACATAATGAGACCACTTCCAGACTTGCAATTAAGCAAGACTGCCTGGATTCCACCCACTGATTCTTCTCACGGAACGGTGTCACCAATCATCCTGATATCCTGTCCATCTTCCAGGTCTGCCCAGTGGTGATTTGGTACTTGATGATCAGGGATGTAGAAACTGAGTCATTTCTTTTAGAAAGGAAGTGAGTGGGCAGCAAGTAGAAAATTATAGATTGCCGTATTTTAATTTTTATTCTAGTTGGAAGGTACTTTCGTCGTGGTATTAAACTTCGCAGCTAACTTCAGAGCTGAGAAACACCTGGAAAGGTCCTGGATCAGTTGAAAGATTTCTTTTGAGTACAAATGCTAATCAGAACAGCAAGCCAGAGTCATTTGTTTCTACTTATTTTTGGAAGCCCTCCTTCTTTTTCAGGCCTGCCAAGACAGGTGCAGAAGCACATTTGCCACAAATTTATTGAAATTGTGTGTTCACATCCTAGAATATAACAGTTGTTGCAATGGAAATAAAATATATCTCTGTACTATTTCTTTTTTGTGTTGGAGATGGTAAAGCATCCTATGAAAAGCACAGCTATTTGAATAGAAAAACAGTTAAGGTAATACTACAATACTGTACTTCGATACTGAAAAAGAGACTTGAAGTTTTCAAGAGGTCTACCCCCAGAAGAAAGGAAGAAGTGCAAATGCTATGTAGAGCTTGAAATCTATGTCGGTTATAACAATACAAACCTAAACATAACTATTTTTTTTTGTCATTTAACTTCTGTTTTAAGAGAAAGAGCTTTATTCTGTGATGCAGCCTGATAGATCATCTTTACACACCTGACAACACATGCTTGGCTGATATTAACAACTTCATGCAATTTAAGATGATTTCACCAACTACCTTCAGTTACTGTACATTTGACTAATATAACATTAAACTGAAGTTTTAAACCAAAGCAAAAAAAATATACTATCACGTTGTTTGATACTGCCACAAGAAAATGCCATATTTTGAATATGGAACAAATGAATGAAACAGAAATACAGGATTCTAGCTCCATAAGGATTTCTGTGCTACAGATACATAGCAGGCAGCCCAGTACCACTCTTTCCAGTTGGGATACGATGCTTCATATTATGCCCAAAGATCAGTGGCAAACCACGAGTTTTAATGATTTCAAAACGGACACCAGAATTTAAAATCTGACATTTCTGCATCAAGAAGAGAATTCTCTACTAGCTGAGCTAAATTAGGATCTCTGATAGGTGAGCATTTTATGCAAATCAGCTGAACAGAAGAAAAAAAGAACACACTCAGAAAAAAAATCCCTAATGTTTAACTTTTGATTTCTAAGAACAAAAAAAAATTGTATGATCCAAGACCTGAAGTAAAGGCAAAGCAGTGAAAAAGTATCTTGAAATGTTTTAAAAGCACTGCTGTGCAAACATGTTAAACTTCTACAAGGTGTTTTGCAGGTTGCATATCTATGCAAAAAAATCCCACTAAAGTCATAAACAACTGCAGACAGTTGTGAAAGTAAATGTTGCTCTACTCCCAGTGCCAAAATCCTGTGCCAATCTAATTCATTTAACAAGCAGCTCAGCTGAGTCCACTTTGCAAAACCATACAAAACAACTAGCTCATGCCAATCACTGTAACCTTTAATTGAAGCAATTTGTCTGATGAGCAAGTCTATTTTGTTTTGAATTCTTATTTTACATTTAAGCTGTAGCTTTGTAGAAATGAAGACAGATGTAGATAACGAAGAAATGTAGATAATGATGGTTAGAGTAGTTCTCATACTAATTTACAGTATAGACACGCACCTTGCTTCCTCTTCTTTTTGTTTTTGCATTTTGAAATGGCATCTCACAAAGGATCACAACCAAGAACAACACTGTGCAAGGTAAAGTAACTGGTTTTGGAAGGCAAGCAGAATCACTTTTACTGTTTAAATAGAGATACATATCTACTACGTAGATATTTTGGAATATTTTATATACATTTTTATATTGTACCCCTTCTCTCTTCCTCTTCAGAAGCTGCTGGTTTGGTTCAACTCCTGTTCAAATGTCATGCCAGTTCACTCACCTCTGCTACCCAGTAACACTCTGTTCCCCATAACAAAAACATACAAAATGAAAGTATGTGTAGAACTGAAGTTGGCCACCCCATTACTTAGTGGTCCTCCTACTTAATTTACTAATTTGAGACATTCAAGTAACAATAATGTTATGGAGTGAAAGCAAAACAGACACACAGTAACAGGGAATTTCTAGGCAGAAAGCCTCTGGCACAGTCACTATAATTTTAACTACTACTACTTGTCCTCCATGGCATGCCCAAGACCATAAAAGTACTTCGGTCTACCTCATTTTTTATGTCTGTAACTTTTCCTAAACGACAGAGAACAATCTGAATGCTGGATACCTCATTAGTCATATCGAATGGACACCTAGTCCCTGGAAAGCTCTCCAGCAACAGGTAATGGGATTTTTGTTCCCATGAAGTGAACAGCAGTAGTGGAAATTACTTCTATTAGTCATTATCCTTCCTTTCACACACACATCATAATATTTCTCATTCCAGCTGGAGAACTGGAAGAACTAAAACAACTGCTGGATATCATACAATAGTAATCAAAGCACTGACTTTTAATTCTAGGATTTCCTAAGAATACTGTAAACTATAATAGAGAAGGAAAAAAAAAAAGTAAGAGAGCATAGGGAGATAGTTACAATGATACAACTTAACCACTTTAACCAGTTATATTATCTTGCAAAAATGTATCTTGGCATCTTCAATACTGTCTATTCAACAGCAGTATACATCTCGTCAGCTTCAGAAAACCAAAATGAATTATATGTATTAATATCATAGCAGAGATGTGTAATCTCATCTAGGTGTTCCTGCTCCGGCAGGGGGATTGGACTGGATGATCTTTTGAGGTCCCTTCCAATCCCTAGCATACCGTGATACTGCGATACTGTGAGATTAATTACCTCTGCTAGCCATTTCAGGGATGCTTTGCGTCACATGCTCTACATTACATTTAATAATTTCCTGCTATTTCCCTTCAAGAAAGCTTCAGCTGGCCAAAGATCATCTTGCCTGGAAGAATCTTAATTTTGGTAGAAGATTTATGATCTACAATCCAAATCTTTTTCTATTTCAAGCAGAAAATATACTGTCTTCCTTTGAGCAGGATCCTTCCTGTCTTGCTTTGTCCATTCTGCCTCCTCCAAAAACCTGATAAACATCACTATCCAGATCTTAATTTAATTCATCACTCCTTGTGATCCTTCCCTTAGCACATTAGCTTTATCCCCTTCCACATAAACAAGAAGAATTCTTTGTAATTTGCTTTCCTTAATTGTGTTTATACAAGCATCTGGGGTCAAGTACAAACTGCATCGAAAAGGACAAGTGGCTTGACCAGTTGCACCTACATCAACAGGGCTCAAATGTTAGCCACCTTCTCCCCCAAACGAGGGGAGCACCACTAGGATGCCTGGATTCAACAAGGTCTAGAGTTAACATGACAGTACAGACATACCTGTGCACTTCTTGCTTGCCAACAGGTCATAAAACCAGAAATGCAAATCTACGTATTCATTTTTAGAGGTTAATACGGTACATACTTTTAAAATGTAATCAGATACGAGGAGACAGGTACGAGGAAGTAAGAAGAGAGAATCGGAGAGGATGTGTGCCTGCATTTGGAGAACCACTAGCAAGATGGCTGGAGAGGATGAGAAATAGATCTTCAGATCATTTCTCATTTAGCAACAAGATAGTGAAATCCTACAGGAAATATTTTGCAAATAATGTTTCTAAGAAAGTAACATCTATAGAATAATGTCACCTCTGTAATACCACAAATCAAGTAGGCATTAAATTAGTATGACATCAGATGAACACACCCAGTATAATTCAGACATCCTCTGTGAAAAGTGTGGGTGGCCAGGTACAGATCAATTCAACAGATAATGCAGTGATCCACTCAAATGCTACAAATGTTTACCAAGCAACCAGCAAAAGATATTGCCACACAGTAAAAGTTCTAGTCTGTCACCAACCAGCACAGTGTCACATCACATGCAGCTACCACAGCAACTGGCTCTTGCACAAAGCGACACAGAACAGCTACAACCTCACCAAGTAATCAGTTATTTAATGGCGCTCACACAAAAATCATTTTTATCCTTCACCTGCACCTCTAATAGTTTATGGCTCCAATGGCAGAATGAAGAGTCACAGAGCGTGAGAAACAATTTTTAGTTTACAGTGAATCACTGTCAAAGCCACTGCAAATGCAGTTCTGATGTTCAGTGCCTACCTGCACGGTATGAACTATCTTGTCATCACATACAAGTCAAGGATGGGAGGCAAATAAATAACGAATTAAGAAAACAGGAAAGCTCATTCAATAAAAAAGTCTTCCTTTGGGGGGAATCTTTGTGTTATTCTTCTACCTTGCCTCCAACAGGTAATTTGATGGGAGGGGGAGAGTATTTATTAAAAATAAAACTTTGGCTGATAGTTTTTCTTCATTCTTAATCAAAATTACATAGTTCAGAATATAATGAACAGACCACTCACATCTCATTAAATCCACCCTCCAGTACCCCTATGCAACCAATCTGAATTCCTTGTTTGGTTGGTTGTTTTTTTTTCCGTGTGCTCTTAGGCACAGTTCCAATTCCAGTTCTCACCCGTGGATATCTGCAAGGCTGTTCAGGAAAGGGTTGAAATCCTCAGCTGCTGCACAGACCTTTCCTTTGCAGGTATCAAGCCACTATACAAAGGTAAGTGTGTTCATTAACCCCTTTTGGTATGACAAAAACAAGGCAGATGAAGTGATTTGTTTAACCTAGCAGAACCAGGATTTCTGTGACACCTCATCTCGTTCCTACACTTCAGAAACAATGCAGCCAAGGATACAGAAACTCACACATTCCCAGGTGAGCTTTTAACAAGGCCAGTGTCTTAACGTAACTTGGGTGATTATCTAGGTAGGAGAAACTTCTACAGAAATGGCATTCACAATGCTGAAGGTGATTTCATGTAGTTTTCCACATATGAAATACACTACCTGTATACAGCAGTTCATGTTTCCTAATTTATTTATTTTTAATATGCAATTTCTGCAAGCTTCTTTGTGGGGGTGGTTTCTTGGGGCTAGAGGAGTGGGAGGAGGTGTTTTGGAGGCGTTATATTCAGCAATATAATCACGGTATTAAGGGATCTGGACAACCCCTTTCCATGTCTACTTACTTCGTTGATCACTATTATGTTTTTAACTTGCCAAACAGGATAACTGTGAGGAACTAGTTTGCTTCGAAGTTAGTCTATGTGCATGGGAATCACCTCACATAACTCTGGCTGCGTAGTTTTCGGATGGAAAATTTCAAGGAGCCACTTGAGCGCTCATCTTGATAGGGAGTGGAGCGCATCCAGAGGCTGATACATTCCAGCCAGAGAATCACGCCAAAACACACGGCACAAATCCCCGTCTAAGCCAGGAGCAGGCAGTGCTGTTCTGCCCTAACACTGTTCTGCCCTAACCTGCTTGCACAAGATGGTTTTGTGAATGGCCCTTCCATATCCAGACTTTGTCAACACTACATATACCACCCCTGGAGCACTCGCAGTTCATACTGAAGTGACACACTACGCAAATACATTATAGCAGTACCAAGATAGACTTGGGCATACACCCCTCCATAAAATAAATGTTCTCTGCTTGTTAAATCAGACACTGAAAGATACGCACCTACATCCACTTCATCCAGAAAATTGTTTTGTACATAGCATAAATTTTCCTATTTGATTTCCAATTAGTTACACATAATTCATTATGTAAGTACCGTAAAGGTCAAAGACTTTCTGAAACTGTAAAATGCAATTCTATCTAGAAAAAGTCCTTCTTACGAAGAAAATCTGAAGAAATAAAAAAGTAGGAGATTATTAAGAGCAAGAAGGTATCCTTCACAAAAACTAAATCTATGTCCAAATGAAGATAAAGACACACAAATACTTTCAAGTTGAATATATAAATACCAAATCATTATTCCCCATCAAAATATTAGAGAAGGAACTTGTAAAAGGCATCAATAACTAAGAGTAAATTATCTTTCATTCATTTTCATTTAAGGAGAAAAATCTGCCATTGTATATCTAATCAATTATCAGGATTTAAAAATAAAACTCATACTCAAAGAAGCTATGGCCATGGCATTAAAAAAATAGCATTTTGCTTCTGTGCACTGTCAAGGAGTTTGCAAGACATTCCCAAGCTAAAAACCTTCTTCATGGGAGACTCTGATGTGCCCATCTCAAATTGAAGTGTAAAAAGAAGTGGTTACAAAACAAATAGACAAAACAGTAAGAAATCACTGGAAAATTATGGTACTAAATTTTGAAGGAACTGGAGGATGCAATAGCTGATCTGGTAACTGTGGTGAACAACCTCTCATCAGCCTTGTCACTCAAAGACTCCAAGTGGCAAATGCTTCAGAAGAGACATAGAAACCTCCAGTCTGAAACACCTGATGTCCGTGCCAGGCAACCTGGCAGAACCTCTAACAAAAATGCAGAAGTAGGGGGCACCTGGGTAGCTATAATACGTTGGGACACCGCCAACAAAGATTTGGTAAAGGGAGGTTGTCTGTCCATCACCTAGCTGTTGAAGTTCTTCGGAGGAAAAGTACATGGATAAGGGAGATTTGGTTGATAATCAAAGTCCACTTTGATTTCTAACAGATGTTAGAAAGGCATCTAAGTCATCAAAGACTCATAAAAACTAAACAGCTACGGGATTAACGCACACAAAGCACAGTTAAAACAAAGTACAAGGGTAAAAGGCAATGCAATTTTTCACAGTGGAGGAAAGTCATGAGTAGAGTTGAATGAGGCTCCAGGAATAGTACATTCAACTTATTTGATAAAAAGTAAAAAAGAATGAACAGTAGGTGACAGTCTGCTGATGACACCTAATTTACTGATAATAATAGAGATGAGGCCTTACTATAAATGATCACAAATGGACCTTCCGAAAATTAGTGATCAAAGACTAAAATGTCAGGTGAAATTCACCAAAATCAAATATAAAGCCATGCACACGGGACAAAACAAGCTTAATTTCACATCACAGTTACAGGTTTCGAGCTGATCACAGGCCCCTAGGAACAGGACTTTGAGACTACAATAGACAGTTCCATGAAGATGTCAGTTCAGCACGCAGTAACATTCAAAAACTATTCAACAGTATTAGCCATTACAAAAGGAAGAAAAAGCAGAAGAGAGAAGATTATTCTAATGCTTCTTATGTCTGTGCTGGCCACAGTTTTTACTGTGCAGTTTAGGTCTTCAACTCCTTTCTGTCTTGAAAACATCTGAGCTATAAGTTGTAGGAAACAAGAAAATATACTGGGGAAGCATCGCTGTACACCTGCTCTGCTGTATTTTTTCCACAGATAATTACTCATAGATGCCAATGAAAACAGGTGATGGGCCAAATGGGCCTTTGGTCTAGATGGAGCTGTAGTCTGACCCAGTGTGCTTTTCTTAAGTAAAGGTGATACCATAAAATGCACTGGAGAACATAAAATACACTGCCTACCTGTGATATAACCATAGTTGTGCTCAGTTCACAAATACATTTCATCAGTTCGACCTGGGTTCTAAGAGGAAAACAGAGTTCTTTCCTTTTAATCCATTATCACGAATAAAGGTCCTCCCAGTGCTACTTGTCACTCAAGCTTCAGATATTGCTGAGTTTGCAAGGACATGGTCGAATGAAGAAGAAATTAAATAAATTCACTGATGACAGAATTTTTAGAAACTTTTTCAGTTGTTTGCTTAAGTACTGGCTCTCAAATCCCCCCAAGAGACAGAGACAATTAAATGTGTCTCGTCACTTAAGTTCCAGTTCAGAAAACACAGATGAAAAGCAGTTAAGTTGGGTGAGGAGGTGCTAATACAAATATATTCACCACATAATGTTGCCAATGACACCGAATTTCAAAAACAGCTATTTATTTGGTGTTACAGAATTCATATTGTTTCTGCATACCATCACTTAAAATTCCACATTCACAGTGAGAGAAACAGCAAGACAACACAAACCTTGAAAGAACTTTAATTATCCCTACTTAAAATGGATTGAGAATGTTTAGAATATTTTTCTGACACAAGACAAAAAAAGTTTAGCACAAAGTCAAGCTGTGCAAGAAAGCAATGGCTGCCGATCTGTTGCTTGCAGACACAGCATGTCTGCTGTGATTTGTCAAAACTTATTTTTCAGTTTCAAGATTGAGCAATACTGAGGCTTTGGTATTTTTGCCAGGCTCTTGGGCAACTGTTGAGCTTCCTTCTCATCAGTGAAGACCAATGTTAACAGTTTCATGGCAAGTTACATCTCTGATCCCTATGTAGGCTCTCTGTAATTAGCCAGGACAAGTGATAATCCCAATGGAAGCCATCACTAATTAAATCTACGCTACCTTTTAGCTGCAATGCAATAATCACTGAACGTTTTAATACATATATTTTCTTTATTTTCAAATGTATAATTCCAGACTCTTCATAGCTAGGTACTAGTGCTTTTTAATCCTAGGATGTGACAGACAATAGAAGGTGAGTGCGCAGAGGTGGTGGAAAAAAAATCAACTTCAGTCATGTCTTGGAGGAAAACCAACATTTCTCCTTTTTTGATGCTTTGGCAGTTCTGACATACAAAGGCCACATAGCATGCACAGGTATCTTGGGGTTACACAGGTCTACACCAAATTGATGCTAGGCTTAAGGTCAAGCTCGACATGGCACCTGGTACACATCCTTATGAGCTAAAGACACTTAAAACTTTCTTATAAAATCCTCTCCACTCTTGGCTCTGAATCACAAGAAACTTGTTAAAGCTGTTATTTGTTACAGCTTAGCTGTGAACCTCTGTGTATTACAGGAAAGAAAGAAAAGCAAAAAGCAAAGCTTTTCTGTGTTGAAGGTAAGACTAGTCACTAACCTAAAATAAATGAAACTGGCTCTAAGGTTGAATCTTAAATTTAACTTAATTGACAGTCAGGTTACTCACTAGCACAAGTGAGAAATTAGCTATGACTGACATGGATAATTTGTTAATTTTGGTTTGTAACAAAATGCAAATCTACTTCTTTGAAGTTCTGTTTTACAGTTGTTTAGAAACTGCTCATTTGATGCATTGTGTAAACTTAGAATTTCCAAACTACTACTGCTGTTATTCATTGACTTTCTTATAATTTCGCTTTGATTTAGTAATCACATTAGGTAATTAGAAAATCTAAAATGAAGGTAGGTACACAAGCACTATCCTTTCATGACTACAGTTTTTAAGTAGCAATAGGTTCCTTAGTTTCAACAGGCCACAATCACATGTAAAATACACAGACAACTGATTGCTCTACACTGGTAGTTAGATAACAGCTACTCTTCTCGAAAGATTGATTAGTTCCCTCTGATTTAACCTTTGGTTTTCTCTCATGTCCCAGGGTAACTCCTGATTTGGTCAAAAGACAGGGCAGGGGGTTGGGAGAGACTTCTCTAGCAGCCTTTTCTTGCCATTGTCCCAAATTCTCATACCAGAGAGAAGTGAAATAGTTATGCATGGTGATTTAAAGAACATTTTGACAGTCTTCTTTTGGAAATAATTTAGTAAATATCTATTATACTTACAAATCAACACAAAGTGCTAACAGATGAGAGATTTATATGCCAAAGGTAAAGCCATTACTTCGTAACATCATTTTTGTTACATTTCACATTGATAATGAAACATATCCCAGAATACCACTAATAATCCGGTTTTACATGGCACAGCACACTCACAGACTTCTGACTGAGAATTAGCAACCAGTGCATATAAGCGCTTCTTGGAATCAAAGAGAGCTCCAAGGCTCTTACCACTATCCTATTTATTTCTTTGCCTCCACATTTTGTGCTGCTGAGTCCAACAAGGCCAGCGAGGCTGATTCGGTTCTTACAGAGTGTTGAAGGCAGAGAAGTTGAACACTGAGATTCAGATGATGATACCAAAAAAGCCTTGCAAAATGACCTCCATTTCTTTCTCTCTAAGAGCACCTCTCATGCTTGCTGCTGTTTTCCCCAAACTTACCCATTCCTGGAGTAAAGCAGGTTGTTATTTCCCAGCACAAGCACCTTTACTCAGTATTGTTGCACTGTCTCAATAATTCTCCTCTACTTCAGCAGCGAGGCCAGCACAGCTGCAGCAGGTTCACAGTGATCTAGAGTGTCATTTCAGCACAATTCTGACAAAAAGACCTCTGTGCCCCATTTCTAGGGACTTGAGCATTGTAACTGTGCTGACAGCCCACTGTCCCAACCCAGTATATAAAGACATCCACACAAGAGCACACAGGGGCACAAGTGGTCAAAAATTCAGAACACGCATTCTCCCAGCTCCTACTATTTAACGTAAAAGGCAAAATTGTTTTAGACAGAGAAGCCAGAACTCAGGATTCCCCATCTTCCCCACATGCACACAAAGCAAGCCAAGAGTATCCTATCACATCACTATACCATCTCAAGCTGCAGGCTTTCTTTAAAAAAACATATCAGGCCCCTTATCTATCAAATCATATTAAATAAATCTTAAGAATACATGGATTAGGCCCTTGCAGGATTGAGACAATCAGATACGTCATTTCTGACTCACTAGCAGGACTGTGCTGGATTATGACATTGACAGACAGTAGCCCTGGAGTAGCACGAAAACAGATTATAGGTATTTCTAGGCAAGCAGAAAGCTGGGGAAAGGAGTTTCTTTCTAGTATTTTCACACTTTGGGAATTAGGCATCTCAGTGCCAAGTAATTCCTACAGTATGTGGTTTATTAGGTGCACCTCCAGACCTCTTTTGAACAGTCCACCAGGTTCGCATTGCTGAGCAACAATACTTTGAAAATAAAGCACAAAACTTGGCTTCATTTTCAGGATGAAAAAGGGTTCCTAGATACAGCTGAGACATGTAGAGAGGCCAGGCATCTCCAAGGTCAGAGGACAGCTAAGACTTAATCTCACCAGTGAAATAACAAACTTGCTACTGCCCCTTGTACAGCACTACTTCACTTATTACTTACATTACTTATTTTGCCCTTTTTATCAGCTGTGGCAGTAATGACCTTATTGCACTGCTACATGAGCCAAAGTTCAGAAAATGGGAGGACAAAACCTCTTCTTGAAACACATTCTCTGTCAAAACTGTCTCATGTAGCATAGAATGCCTACCTAACAGGGAGTTTCAGTGATATCATAGTTTGTCTGCCAGATGTGTACATATGACAGCCAAAGCTGACACATACAGCTACAATGAATAACACATCACCAATTTAAAGCTGCCTACAAACAATGCATCATATTAAATCATTCATCCCTGTAGCAGTCGCACCCAGTCCTGTTTAGGGAGACACCTTCAATGTCTCATTAGGTATATGTCATATTATAACAAGGGAGGGTCTGGAAGAAACTGTTGTCAGGATAACCCATATAGTTGAGGTTTATTTTGTGAGATGAGATGACCCTTTTAAATGTCACCACAGGAGGTTTTAAAAACAATGGCAATTTTTACACAAGGAATGCATCACCTGTGACACATAAAGGATTTTACAACACATCCTCAACTTCCATCTAACCGTTCCATACCTCAAAGCAATGCCAGGTTCTCTACAATGGCTGTAGTGCAGTTTGCTGAACCTCTCCCCCATAATTATTTGCTCTTTTTCAGAAAATTTAACTGCTCCTTCTGTCTCAATCTGTCCTCTGCCTCCTCCTAGCCTGACAGTAAGAACCCATGGTAATGGCAACATTGAGAAGTTCTATCACAATTTCCTATTTGCACTAGAGTTAGTTCGCATATCTGCCTACACGCACCTTGAAAAAGGTCCCGTGTAGCAGACTGACTAACAGTATCCCAACTTTCAAGCCTTTTCCTTTTTGCAGATGGTGCGAGAATGTCTGAAGATGACTGCAGCTGCAAGCCTCACCTGCAACTTGCCAAGCCACAACAAAGCCTTTATGGCCAAAATGTACACACATCATGGTGGAGGCCAACATCTGCTTCTCCACAGCTTTCATTACTTGTAAAGATGTAGAATACAACTATTTCAAAAAATGTATTCCTACAGATCTATTATTGTACATGTCCCATATTTAACTCCATATGCAGCATGGGGATGGGTATTTTACAACAGACAGACACATGTACATTCTTTATACTAGCATCGGCTCTACACAAATACTGCTCTGCTGTTTTACTCAATAAGAAATCAAACTTAATTGACACCTGTGCAAGATTTCTTTGCAAACCAGACATGGAATCATATGTGCCAGAGAGTCCCTAATCCAGTCCAATTTACTTAAATTGTTCCATCATCTTTCTGTATTTCCACTCCACAAAGTAACCAAAGTTAAGAAAGGGCTTTGATCTAGTGACTGACATCTGGAAGCGAGAGATGATGCACAAGCAGTATACAAGTAGAAATAAGGGAATACTAGACACAAAACCACCTCCTGCCATTTATTTCCAAACGCACAACATCCACAAATATATGTTCTCAATTATAGCCAGCTTCACCTTGACAGGAGACATATCTGTTTTGCGGTCAGGCTGTAACATAAGTCTCACCAAGATTTCTCAACTAACTTTAAAGTAGTTGAACTCACACACAAGTAACAGTGGTGCTGCTACAATAAAATATACTGAAGAAGGTGGAAAAATACTGGAGGGTTAGGGTGTTAACCCATCAGCAGAGGATTAAACAGGATGATTGAGATAGTTGCTGCCCTCAGGTGACAGCCCCACCCCTGTGGAAGGTGCCTCGTCCCTTCCAACAGTGCTAGTGAATGGCATAAAAACCCACTTGTAGACCAACCCAATTTATAATCCAGCAAGTTAAGGTAAACAAGGAGCACAGATTCATGTACCGTTCAGCCATCAGTGCTGGCAGGAAGGATGCAACAAGGGCAAAAGCCATGGCACCTGAGTTACTATCCCACTTAATCCATTATTAAATGGGCATGAAGACCATGTGACCATGATGCCATAAGCACCACTGGCAGTGGTGCTCACACTTCAGTCATCCCTGCAGCTTGTATTCTCTTGTTCTCCAATGTGATTGGAATTGCTTGCTCATACACCAGCAAACCAGTTTACTAGGGTAATACTCAGCAATGGCCAATTTTGAGTGAATATTGAATCTGCAGACACCATTACTGAAAGAAAAAGGCACACCATCATCACAGGGACATGTGTGTGATGTGCACCCCTAAGCAGACTCACGACACGTTATCAACTTAGTTCTTTTTTTACTAATGGCTTTGTATCTAACGTACAATTAAAATGTCAATTCCAAAAGGATATGGTGCTTACTAACATGATTTCTCTAGCCCAGGGCAAACCCAATTGAATTGTGTCACAAACTGCAGGAATAATATATAGTCATACATGCAACAAAAAGCAGCAAAACACTGTAAATAAACCTGGACTGCTGCCTCTACACTGGGAGTCAACTTGCACACACATCAAATCTTGATGCCAAGTGCCGTTCTTTAGCAGAGATAAATAATGTTATCTGCTAGCCACACATCATCTAGTATTGGCAACAGTAATATATTATCTTCCCCTCCTTCTGTTCAAATTCTTGGTCAACAATCAGAATTTCTTACCCCTGGATATCATTCCACCATCACTGGGTGGTGCTGTATGAACTGTACCTATTTTAGAATAGCACTTGTCTTACAAAGGGGTCTTCTGGCAAGGACAGTGTACTGGGGCCTGTCAAACTGAGTTCTCCTGCTGATTCTGATAGCGTTCAGAGATGCCACATAAAATCATTGGAGGAGGGCACTGCAGTCTAAGTGACAGAGAAGAGAGCAAAGAGTTGGGTGATCAAACTACACATCCCAACACTGTCACACTCTCATTCTGATAGCTTCTTACAGATTACGGTACCTTGTGAAAAAAGCTGATCTGAGGAGATTGGATTCACCCACAGACTTGGCACACAACTCTTTGCAACTCTTGATCAGGTTGCCTAAATTTCCAGACATCGATCTCTCATTTCCATGGGAAGATGTTTCCGTAAAACTGGTTATGCTATTTGGTAATTAGGTGGTGTTCTTTAATGAACCCTTAACAAATTAACCAGGCTAATGTGCTGAATTCCTTGACCTGTGATCCCTCGAAATGCTATTCTTCTTCCATACTACTAAGCTTCTTACTACTACATCTTCAAGACAGGGAGGTGCCTTTGGTACAAGTAAAGACAAGTCATTTGAATACTTAAAAAAAAAAAAAAAAGGTTTGCAAATACTGTAACGTCAACAATACACCAGCTTCCTGACACTGCTTCCAAAAGGGATAAAGCAGTAGACATGGTGAGGCTACCACCAGCATGAGCTGTAGGCAAGGAGAGTTAGCAGATAGAGAGCAGAAGCTTTAGTAGATTACCTGCTCATGCACTACTAGTAAAATTTCACCATCTAGCAAAGGTGGAAAACAGGATGGAAAGAGAAAGAGATAAATGTTTGGTTTTCATTTTGTTTGCAGAAAGAAGACACAGAGAACAGGATTTAGGATTATCTTATTGTCATGAGCGACCATAAAGTTCATGTCCCAGTTTGGTGTATGAGACTTGCCCTAACTCATCCAATGCATTCTAGACCAGGACTCTCAGGCTTGTTTACACTGCTACCACCATCTACCACAGCAGCAATAGTTGCACACTGCAGGTTCTGCAAGTGATGGCAGCAGCAGCTCCTCACTTCCTGTTGAGTCAAAAAGCAAACAAAGGAGAAAGTGCATTTCCAGCTTCATCCCTCAGCTGCATTGGACAAAGACTGGGGGATGGCTGACCCCAGATCTCTGACCCTCAAGTTACTGCCAAGCTTTGTGCTGAATTTGAAATTAGTATATTTGCCCTCCCTACAACAAGCTTGAAATAGTGTCAAGAAATTTGACAAAGTCTTCCACTGTCAAAGACCTGTAGCCTACCACCTCCCTGCAAAATGACATGTGGGTTCTCCTCTTCAATCAAGTGCTTCGGGTACTATTTAAATCTGCAACACCATGAGCACTGAGTGGTGAAAAAGCTGTACAGATTTGGACATAACATCTCAAGTGGGATGGGAACCAACTGGCGGAAGTCAAGAAATGGTGAGCAGACCCAAGAAGCAGGACTCCCAAAGGAAGACTAAACTAGTAAGGATTTTTAAACCAAAAATGGAGGACAGGGGATTTCTCCGGTACGTTAAAGGCCATTTTAAGAAGGAAGACAATAGGTCTGTTCTCCCTATCTGGGGAGACAGGAGAAGAAAAGGGTATAAGTGCAGCAGGGCATGTGGACATTAGTAATACTGACTAATAGTAAGATAACAAACCACAAGGAACGGACCAGATAAGTAGGTTGTGATGTCCCCATTATTTAAAGCACTTAAGAATACATGAAGCAGACATCCAACATAAATACCAATGGTCCCATTCTAGTGCAAAAGGAAGAACAAATTACATGATCTCTGGAGGACTCTTCTAACATTCTTGGACACTTTGGGAAATTAGTACAAACACATGCAAGCAGGCTGCTAATGCAAGGTATATATCTACATGATTTATCTAGCAAAGCTTGCCTAGTCTTCTCAGGAAACTTCCTAATTACCAATCATGGAACCCTAGACCCATACACCTGCAGTTCCAAAAAACACACCTTCTAACCCATCCATCTCCTACACACCCACAAAGCTCTTGGCTCACAGTTACAAGTGATGTAAGGACGATTGATTCTCAATAAGTGATACACAGGGTGAAAGATCTAGTAAGTGAGCCTGGAGATGAGCTCCAAAAACGAACCTTAGATTCATCCCATTTAGAATTCATCAGTATTTTTCTGTTCACATCATGGAATTTTTTATTCTTAATAGTAGTACTAAACTTTTATCTCAGAGGAAATTAATCATTCCCTATGCTAAGGAATAGCACAAAATTTGAAGTACTGGCTTTGGCATGGGTGATTATCAGCTCACACAAAGGGCAAGTAGCTGCATCATATTGTATTCATTAGTATTTTTTTAATACAAATTTATATTTACATTTTCCAAAAGTCCACTAAAATAACCAAGACTATACATATTCCCATAAGAGCCTGCTTCAGGCTTATGTGGTTGTGGTACACCTTAAGGGGTAACATACAAAAATTCAGAAGAGAAAACCTGTCCAGGATAGCCTATAAAGACCAAAAAAATCTACATCAACTGCAGTGGTGGATGCTGATGCATTTCAGACACTAAGAGAAAAAAAAAAAAAAAAAAAGTATTACTCATTTCTATGGCCAAAGTATCCTATTTCTTGGACAACTGAAAACAGAGTAAAACTAGTGCAGTGACTCAATGACAAATGCTGGTTTCATAATTAGGGTGGGGCACACAAGCAACTATAAAGATTGCCCCAGTT
>VWYH01003972.1:19893-81457 GCA_013399365.1 Pampusana beccarii
AAAAAAAAAAAAAAAAAAAAAAAAAGCACAGCAACAACAGAAGAAAATATTTTTAAAATTTAAATTATAAACCAAAACTGTTTTTCTATTATTTAACTAGCTTGCTCGGTGATGTTACCAGAATACTCATTGCATCAGGATGTTACATGCACTCTCACCAGACTCAACAGTTAAAAGGAGCTAATAACCTCAACTACGTTTAATTCATTAGCAAGAAGTTTTCAACAGCAAACGCATTATTCCTAGTAAAGAGAGGAAAAGGAGAGGGGAAAGAGATTCTCAGGTCTTAGATCAAAGCCGTATGAAAGTAGCGACACATTTTCCAGCAGCCTGTGTGGGGCCCAAATAAGTATCTAATAAAGTAGAAGGTGGTATGCACATTAATTTTTATTGGTGATTATGTACGCACTGCAGCTATTGCACCTGCTCTGTTTTCTGAACTACAAATTTACCCACAAGACCAAAGTAACCTGTCTGAGTAATATTTGATACTTCTTAAATTGTTACTGTACCTTTGTTAACATTTTTGGCAGGTGACGCAAGGTATTGTATTTCTAGTTTAACCAGTAAAACTGGTGAACACAACTCCCAGTAACACCTTCAAGTAACACCAACTGTTACTGACTGCATCACGTCTTGACAATATTCCTCATAGGAAAAGAGTTGTGGAAATCTAGTTATTTCATTCTTTTTTTTTCCCTTTTAAATACAGGATTCTTTCTCACTTGATAACGTAATTAAATTGTTGGACAAAGATAAGGATGGAAAGGTCAGCTTTGATGAGTTCGTGACAGTTGTCAAAAAGATAACTGGTACAGAAGCATAAGGCATCTGCAAGAATCAATATCGCTGCTTTGAAGAAGACGAGCCTGGTATTTGTGAACACCATACGTGCACCTAAACCCACAGATTTGTTACAATTTCAAAACATACAGAATAAAGATCTGAAATATAACTAAGTATGTCTCGTACTGTTTCCTGCACATTCACCGGCCGCACTTTCCAGCTAGGCTGCCTCACACTTAGTTCGGATCTACCTGTTTCTGTTTCACGCTACATTTGAGAACGTGTCACTTAACAAACCCTGCTTTACCTGAGCTCTCTTTTCGACCTGTAGCACAATTCAAATCAAATGGTTTCTAAAACACACAAAGGAAAAGATGTATCTTTCCATTTGAGGGCTGTTCTCTTGTGTATCCTATCCAATTCCCCTCTAACTTCAGATCTATCATTCACACAGGGTGACATTTCCATGGTATACAGACCTCCAAGTTTTAAAACCAAATTATGTATTTTCAGTAACAATGCTAAATACAATGACTGTAACATTACATGTTCATTTTAAATGATATTTACATAACTATGTACTTTTCTTGTTATTGCTTGTAAATGGGAATACATAAGCATATATAGGAACTGAGAGGTTGCTGTTGCAATTAAAACATCCATTACACTTATTTGATGCCGTTTTGACCTTTTTATTGCATGATTCCCTGTGATGTATATATTTTCACACACATAATTCATGGGCATTATTATTTACTTCAAGAGGAAATCAGTGAGAAAGAACAGAAATTAGAAGGATGGAAATTTTGGCGACAAGAAATTCAGGGGATTGGGCACTAATCCTACCAGAGAACTAGAATTTTGGACTGAATTCTAACACCAACATCACCCATTATGCTTATAAATCAGTTAGATCTCAGAGGTTATTAAGGACTTAAAAACTCAACCACAAAAGCTACCAAGTGCTTTACATATTCCATACTACACTGGTTCCTATCCCTGAATTTCCTCTCCATGTAATGAGGAATAAAGTACTCAACACCTGTGATGCATGAATAGAAGCCTCAAAAATTATTATATTTAAACAGAATACGAATATTCCAACAGGTTCCTACGACATTCTTTCATACAAACCCTTCAGTTGTTAAAACGTGTTATGTTTCTTGTGAGAAAAGAAAATCATAATATTTATTACTATTTTCTGGTTTATGAAAAAAAAAATTCTCAATTAACAGCACGCTTCGATGTCAAAACTAAATATCCACAACAGATATTTCCTTACTAAGCTATGTTAGCTACTTTACACACAAGTAAAATCACAGAATTTTAAGAGGTGCTTTTGCCTGAGTGAGACATACATTACTTTTTAGCCTCTTAGACAACCTTAGAAATTTTTGACTCCATTCAAGTTACTGACATCCTGAATAGGAAAAGTGGGCATCAAGAAACAATCATGTTATCAGAGTGCCACCTACAGGCAAAATGTATTTCTGCACAATTTCTTCATAGAAAATGCACTTTAACTTTACCCAGTGCAAAATCTGAAGCTTCATCATCCTACACAAGATGCAATAGGTAATGAAGAACAACGGTCACAACTAAAATTATTTTTAAATTTAAAAAAAAAAAAAAAAAATTAGAATTATTCCAGATTTTTTTTTCTTCTAGGGCAGTATTAGGTGTAGTTGCAATAAATTGACAAAGAACATAATTAAAAGGCTCATCCAAAAAAATCAAAGTTTAACAGTAAAGGAAGATGAGGAATACGGAAAAAAACAACTCTTCTGCCATCCACTGAATCCAGTTCATCAGCAGTTGACAGACCATACTGTTTCCCTTTAAATGAGTTAATTTTAAAACTATCATTTGCAACAGAAAACTCATACTAAGCACCACTCTCAAGCAAAGGCATTACTCTTCCAAACAGCTGCCTTCCTGCAAAGAACAATAAAAATTTACTTATCATTATTACCCAAAAGGCTAGAAAGTAAAGCAGAAAGTTTAGGAACATATAACGGGAACATGACCTACGAATAATCAACCGAGAAGAGCTCAGGAACTTGATGGACTGTGATCACTGCTCATGTACCTCCTTCATTTTCCCTACTGAAATCAAACCTGTCTTAAAGGGGAATTTAAGCCAAAATCTTAAGTTGGTATTTTGGTAGTGTAAATGGTATGGTCTGGTGAATACAGATAACTGCCATACCACAGGTCTTTTTTTGTTCTTCAGAGTACACATTTTTAATTTAAACCTAAATGAAAATATCTAACAGCAACTTCAAATCTCTCAAACACACCTTACAAGTCACAGCTTATTAATATTCCCAAATTCTAGGTCTCATTTCCTTTAAGTTTTCATGACATACACATTCAGCTTTAGGAATTATTTTTTCCCTACAGAATTTTAAAACCATAATTTTGCCTGTGTTACATTATTAAGCCATTAACTGCTATTTTTTGTATGCAAAGACTACTATTTTTTCAAAGGTACTTGAAATCTTAACTCTACAATACTTGCAGTCATTTACATGCCAATATAACTGATACCTATACTCCCCCAAACAAGCAATACAGGGTTATACAGGGCTTCCCTCCTATGTAAAGTTACTCGTAGGTGCTTTTGCAGAACCAAAGTGGAGCAACGTTATGGTAATGATACTCAGTAGAAATAGATTAACAGCTAAAATGAAACAGATACTGAGCCTGGCAGCCAACTCTACATTGACACGTTCAGTTGTGCATTCGTTACTGTTCAAAACAGAACAAGTTGCAATTGCCTCATCACATAAAAACCTTTTACAATGCTCGAAACTTTTTACTAATGCAGACAACGCTCTTCTGTAGTACAATAACTTGTGTTATTTTAATCAAGAGACAGTCGCCAGCAGTATCATTTCTCATTATTTCAGCCACCTGCTTCTCCTTTGGAAGTCTAATTCTGACTTAAATCATTACTTGACAATCTCAGCTTTTATTTCTAATAAAAAGGTTCAAATTTACATAGATGCGGACCAAAGGAAAACAAAACAGACCAAGATATTTCATATATACTTCAGAAGAAGTTATCAGCTTTGATGAGTATTGTATGAGTATTTGAATGCTTAGCAAAATAAGAAGGGATATAAGTAGCTGCATATTTTATGGTTGCCTCAGAGTTTCCCAGCCAAACTACATACTTGAACTTTTGAACTTTTGTCTTTATTCCTTTTTCTTAAAAAATAAAAGGAAATAGAACTGCCTGACCAGTGTCTTTCTTCCCCGTCTTTTCAAAGCAGCAGGAACCAAAAGAAAAGCACACTGCTTTTGTCTTAAGAGAGCACTCAGTTGAACCACACAGTGGCATCACAAGATCCTATCAGTGCTGACACAGTTTTTCCAATTAACATTGTAGAACAACGCAACATCTACATCAGTTCGGTAGTTAACAAGCTTCACTAAACTGCTTCTCTTCCAATTGCTTTTATTGATTTGCTACATTTGTTACTACATAAAATATGTAAGCAGCTTTTAGCACAAGAGGCACTCCGCTCAAACAGATTATTTAGCAGCTCTATTTATTGACAGGTTTCCCCCTTGGAATGATTTATATCTGTTTCTTGTGCATTACAATAACATACGCTATGCATATCCCCACAGGAGCTTGTTTCAGGCTTCTGTGGGTTTGGTAGATCTTAAAGTGCAAAATACAGAAATTTAGGAGAGAAAACCTCTCAAGGATGGCCTATAAAGACGACCAAGTAAACCTACATCAGCTGCAGT
The DNA here is from genome assembly GCA_013399365.1 of Pampusana beccarii. Lineage (NCBI taxonomy): Eukaryota > Metazoa > Chordata > Aves > Columbiformes > Columbidae > Pampusana > Pampusana beccarii. The sequence goes on from VWYH01003972.1 coordinate 24,442, forward strand.
GGTAGATGCTGAAGCATTTCAGAGATTAAAAAAAAAAAAAAAAAAGTACTACCCATTTGTATAGCTCAAGTATCCTATTTATGGGACTATTCAAAACACAATAAAACTAGTGCAGTGACTCATTAACAAATACTGGTTTCATAATTAGGGTGGGGCACACAAGCAACTATAAAGATTGCCCCAATCTGAGACCGTCACTTCTGCTGGATACATCTGAAAGCTCTGGATTTTGAGTCAGGTAAGCATAATCTAAACATATTGGGTGTTTCAAATCTTTCAACCTAACTTAGAATATTTTATTGTTCATGGAGAAAAAAAAAACCCTTTCTTTTCATCTAGGTTAAATAGTAATCATTTCACATGGTCAGTAAACTAAGGAACAAGGTGTCAGATGTATTTCAAAATACTCATGCACAGGATTGTTACTCTCTGCTTTGTTTGCAGTTCTTCTCCAAGAAAACAACAGAGAAACATGGAAAACTTACAGAAAGACAACCTTCTGAAGTATTTTACCGAGTATGCCTTAAAGGAGGGTAACACCACCGAATTGTCCATTGCTGGGATGAAAAGCCTCCTTCAGAATCAATTTGCACAGTACCTGAAGGTGAGTTGCACTCTGCTTATATTCCCTGTGCTTCCTCAGAAATGGGCAGGAAAAGGCAATACGGCCACTGATGCTGCAAGGCAGGTTGTTGTGCCCAAATGGCTTCACTGACTCCATAAGTAATGCTTAGATAAGGCTCAGCTTATAAAACTGCATCCACATTAATGAACGGTAGCTCCAAACAGATATCTGAGTAGGGAGTGGGTAACAAAGTCCAATGAAACAAAATGCAAAAATCTAAGAAGCTGTTCTGTGTGGGGTTTTATACGCAAGCCACATTTCATCTGGAATATTGCATGTGTCTTACTACATATTTTTTGTTTCAGTCTAAATAATATATCCTGAATCTAGAAAACATATGTAGAAAAATCTATAAACCAAGTAAAAGCGGATAAATTGAAAAGTAAGAGACATGAGACAATTTCCATCTAGATTAAATTGCCATGATCACAAAATAAAAGTCTGCCATACCACAAAGATGCCAAGCAAAGAAAAGTGATGTCACCAAGCTAGAGAGAGAAATAACTATTTCCTGTAGCTGGAAAAACCTAGGTTCTGATTTTATATATATTCTCTGACAGACCTCTCCTGAGCTGGACTAGGACTCCATTTGGATTCTTCTGCTAGACAAATCCTTAAAGTCTGTGGTTTAGATAGCTGACAAAAGCAATTTTTGCTAAAGGTCTAAAAGAAGTTGCACCTCAACAGAAAAATACAGTATTTTGAGAATGACAGCAATCCATTTCAGTCATTTCATTAACATGAAGTGCCTAATAAAAAATAAAAATAATAATAATTTAAAAAAACCCTAATAAAACAGAAAGGCGCTTTTCCTGTTAAAAAAGTCAAAAATTAATTGCCAAAAATTGATAGGAAATTTTACTGCAAATTCAGAAATAGAATGCTTTTTTATTAGCTGTAGACTGTCTAGCACCATACCCATTTTCACAGAATCACAGAATGTTAGAGATTGGTAGAAATTGAAGTGTTCAGAAAAAGCAATACTGATGTTTTCTGTCTGGATTTCAGACATTTACACCTACTGTGTTCACAGAAACATATGGCACCACAATAAATCAACATAAAACCAGGACAGAATATTACAAAACATACAAAGATAAAGTGTTAAAAAAAGAAAAATTTTTTAAATTTAAATTATAAATTTCAACTCATTCTATATGTTTTAGCTAGCCTGATCAGGGATGTTACCAGAATACTGACTGCATCAGGATGTTACATGTGCGCTTACCAGACTCAATAATTAAAAGGAGCTAGTAACTATATTTTAGTCATTAGTAAGAAGTTTTCAACAGCAAACACATTATTCCTAGTAAAGAGAGGAAAAGGAAAGCGGAAAGAGACTCTCAGGTCTTGGTTCAAAGCCCAAAGAAAGTAGCAATACGTTTTCCAGCAGCCTGTGTGGGGCCCAAATAAGTATCTAATAAAGTAGAAGGTGGTATGCACATTAATTTTTATTGGTGATTATGTACGCACTGCAGCTATTGCACCTGCTCTGTTTTCTGAACTACAAATTTACCCACAAGACCAAAGTAACCTGTCTGAGTAATATTTAATACTTCTCAAACAGTTATCCTATCTTTGTCAACATTTTTGGCAGGCAATAGCAGACATTGTATCAGTTTAACCAGTAAAACTGGTGAACACAACTCCCAGTAACACCTTCAAGTAACACCAACTGTTACTGACTGCATCACGTCTTGACAATATTCCTCATAGGAAAAGAGTTGTGGAAATCTAGTTATTTAATTTTGGTTTGGTTTTGTTTGTTTTTTTTTTTTCATATTTTACTGATTCATCATCACTTGATACCATAATTAAATCACTGGACAAAGATAAGGATGGAAAGGTCAGCTTTGATGAGTTCGTGACAGTTGTCAAAAAGATAACTGGTACAGAAGCATAAGGCATCTGCAAGAATCAATATCGCTGCTTTGAAGAAGACGAGCCTGGTATTTGTGAACACCATACGTGCACCTAAACCCACAGATTTGTTACAATTTCAAAACATACAGAATAAAGATCTGAAATATAACTAAGTATGTCTCGTACTGTTTCCTGCACATTCACCGGCCGCACTTTCCAGCTAGGCTGCCTCACACTTAGTTCGGATCTACCTGTTTCTGTTTCACGCTACATTTGAGAACGTGTCACTTAACAAACCCTGCTTCACCTGAGCTCTTTTTTTGACCTGTAGCACAATTCAAATCAAACGGTTTCTAAAACACACAAAAGGAAAGATGTATCTTTCCATTTGAGGACTGCTCCCTGGAGCTCCAATTTTTAAAACCAAATTATGTATTTTCAATAACAATGTAACAATGGTATGTGATGACTGTAACATTACATGTTCATTTTAAATGATATTTACATAACTATGTACTTTTCTTGTTATTGCTTGTAAATGGGAATACATAAGCATATATAGGAACGGAGCAGTTGCTGTTGCAATTAAAACATCTGTTACATTTATCTGGTGCATTTTTAACATTTTTCTTGCATGATTCCTTGTGACATACGTATTTTCACGTGGATTCATGTGTATTATTATTTAGTTCAAGATGAAATGGATTTACATCTGTTTCTTGCCCAGAACTGAGATTTCAAAGATCAGATTAAGATGCTGAAATATGACTGATAATAACCAATTTCAGAACCTTAATTTAGCTCAGAACAAAATAATATCCATTATATGCATACTGTTTCAATTGTAAACACTGTATTAGTCTTCTGTGACACATACATTTACTTCATTATTTTCCTAATTTTATGTCCACATATTTTTCTCTTTAAAATATATATCTTACTTGCCCTTGAATGCAAACTGCAACTCAGTTAATTACTTGTGGAATAAAATTTTGTCCTAGATATATTGTACTAATACACACTATAATTTCTACAACAGAAGACACTGCTGGTAGAGCTATAGCAGACAAGCATCCATGTTCATTATTCCAGCTAAGTGTGAAGCCCTATCCTGGAGCCAGCTACTGTGAACAACCTTTAGAACAATGCAGAGAAACCCTCAGTTCCAAAGGGTGACTCACTGCCTCCTGATGATCTGACTGCATCCTGAAAAGGTACCTGAGGTGACTAGCCGAAATGCAGTCATGAGAAGATAAATAAAACTGGCACTAAAAAGCCCTAGAAACAAAGATAGCCCAGAACCAGTCTTCTGTACTATCCCTCTTGCTTCCCAAAAAATTTACAGTAAGCTTTCAACATCATCCACATTTTACAACAGATTGCTGTTATGAAACTGACCCCTCCAGAGAAGCAGTACATCTTCAAATACATTCAAGAAGGGTGAAGGAAGAGACCTCTTATGATGGCAAACCCAGAAATTTGATGGCAAATGCAAAGTTCACCTGAGGACACTTCCAAATCCTACCAAGTTTTAGCAGCAAGTCTCACACTGAAACTCTGAAGGTCTCTAATTTACCTTCAAAAGTTCAAACTAGATTAGCTCTCTAATGCATATAAACAACCTTTACAGACAGATCAAATGCTTTAAAAACCTCCTATTTGCAAATTTCGGCCTAAAGCAGATGTGGAAACAATATATTTTACTTACAAATCCCAAAAAAACTCTTTTGAAGGAAATTGATACAGAAACAGCATGTTACTATGAGTAATCCACTTAATTTACCAGTAGAACAGATGTTTACATCTTACACCAATTTACTACCTTATTTCTCACGCATAGTTTTCTGTTCTTCTTTGTTTGCTTAAAAGCCCTCTCTTACTGATAGTTTACTATTATGACAAGGTGATATCATACTCCCCTGAACTACGAGATACCTGGAAGAACTCTAAAATTTGACCATTGGCATGTGATACAGAGAACCCTGTCTTATCTACAGCATTTAAATTTTTCTCAAAAGGAGGACTGTGAGATGCAGGGGAGAGGAATGGTGTAGTGGTTATTTACACTATTTATATAAAGGAAAGACAAGAATTTTTTGACAGCTTTCCATATAATCCTTGTCCTTTTATATATATTTGTGTTTTGACAATAGCTTTGTGCTACACTTTCCAGCTTCCCTCTGTATTTTATCCTCTATTAAAGCCAACCTAATAATTGTTGTCTACTTCCAGCATCAGTCTACAGCCAAGGAAACTATTAGAAAAATTACCAAAATAAAGCTAAGACCAACCACAGAAGCAAGCAGGTGAAGGCAAGGGTCTATTAAAAGAAAATGGCTTTTTAAACAATGCCAACACCTCTTCATGTCCTGCCATGTAAAAACATATACACCTTAAATGACACAGAGGTAACTCCCTTTTTAACAAAAAATGCATGTTCACAAAACATGCAGGGAAAAAAAAAAAATAAGTACTTACAACAGGGTTTTTTGTGTCTGGGTCAAATTCTGTAGAATTTGCATCTGTAACAGAAGTTCAAAACAAACACAGTATATTCCCATTGTTCTACATGCACTACAAACTCATGATAACAGTTCTGTGGCTTTTTAGAGCTTGCCACATTTAAGCTACAATCTTGTATGCTGAAACACATACTGCACCACTTTTGAAGCAACCACAGGAAGCACACAACCTCAATCACACACTCTCCATCTCTTACTTCCCAAAACCTTTTCCTCTCAGCTCTTAGTGGTAGAAGAGCTAAATTTTTTCATACTATAATTGCAATGGCTATGGTTCACCCACTTCAACTAATGAAAGAAAGTGAGAAAAGCACGTATCACTTTTTTTCTCCTCATCACCTGCACACTCCAGAAGAGACTGTAGAGGTGAACTGTAAGAACATTTTTTCCTACACTCCCTAGATCAAGAAGGGATTTCAAGCAATCTGCATCATAGGAGTACCTACTCCCTTGTACAGAAAGGTAGCACCAAGTGCCTAGCTGAAAATGATTGTGTTGCAAGAGCTAAGTACCTAATGATCAGAGGATCTATGTAATAGTTACAAACATAGATATACATTTCATATATAGAATAAAATTTCTTCTAGGCAAATCATATTGACACCAGCATATTGAGCTCACCTTTCCAATTCAAACAGTTTCTTGCAAATTCCACAACTGCTAATTGCATTCCCAGGCAAACTCCTAGAAGGGAAGACAAAAACCCCAGGATTTAACAGCACAAAGAGCAGGACTGACAAAGTATTTGCTTCTCTGTCTTAAACTTGACTGCTTAGAAATCTTGGTACCCAGTGTGTACCTATACAGACTTACCAAAAGCTAAAACAAAAACGGCTGCTCAGTGTAAAACTCACTCTTCAAACTTGGCACACTGTAAATACATGTGACATAATTATGTGCTTTAAGCCCTTTCAATTTTTTTCCCTCCCATCTATTTTACCAGTAAGAAAATAAAGACAAACAGAAGCTGAAAGCCTGTGTATATCCAGATTGACTAGTTGTCAAAGCAAAACTTGAAAGTCGTCACTTATAAATTTTAAGAAATGTGGAGCAGAAACTAAAGCTTCAGAGGCGCTTAAACAGCACTTAACTTACAGGCCAGATGCCATCTTTAGACTTTACCATCATAAAACACACCAGTAAATCAACAAAAAATATCTAATATAGCAAATATGTCCAAAGACACCTATGTTTTCTGCACTCTGATTCATATCTATAATGATGCTGATTTAATTACACTGAGAAGCAAAGACTCTCCACATAAAACGTGAATTTAGTAAATAAAACCTTCAGAGTAGGGATAGCCTTTTTCTTCCTTCCTTATACAACAGATGTAGTACATGACTGATGTAGTACATGACTATGACCCTGGGCACTTTTTACAAGGCAAATAATCCCAATAGCACACGTACGTCCCTAGGACAGGATCCTTCCCTAGTGCAAGTTTGTTGGTTTGAGTTCTTTTTAATCAAATCAATTAGCTTGCTATACACCTCGAAAACACAATAATTTCTGATTCTAATGATCTTACCAAGAAAAGGTTTTTTCTTCGTTCTTGCCCAGGAGATAGCTTGGAGTTTGCCTTCTGTTCCCCGAATTCCAAACCCTCCTGGGACCAGAATGCCACTGTAATGACAGCCATATACAAAGCAACCAACACACAGAATCAAGCCAGCAAAGGAAGTTGATACAAATTGAAGAATGACTTTTGAGGTTACAATAAAGCAATCACAACGCATGAATGGCATGTTTTGTATGACCATTCAAAATACACAGAATTGAACTCTACATTTGGAGATTCGTCTCATCTACCCACCCCAATCTCATCTGACCAACCTCATTCTTCACAGTGAAATTCCTACTATTTAAACACATATTGCTGAAATAAACTAGCTACATATTCACTATTCTAGGATCTTAGCACCAAAACTTTATGTCTGCTAAGCAATACTGAAGAAATGAATGCATTTTGACAACAAACAACATCCCTTTACAAATACAAATTGAAATCCCAGCAATGATTCCTAACAGAGACATTTGCAGAGTGTCACCAGCATTTACTAAGCTTTTATCTAACTACTTTCCACTATGATGCACGTTGACAAACAAAAATCTGACAACTGAAGTCTAGCTATCAAAAAACCACAACCAACAACAAAATACAACACCTGCCCCAATCAAACAGCTGCAACTTGTCTAAAGCAAGTTAGAGAATATAGGTTGATACTATAATTTGCTGTGTCTGGAGCTTTTCATTAACCATGCACATCTATACCCTTACGTAAGTAATGCAAGTTTGGATGCACTGAGAAATGACTTACTGAAGCACTTTTCATCACATGAAAGAGACATCATGGTCTGTATTTGGAATACAGAATACCCCATGTCACTTACTCTGCTTTGCACAGTTTGTGCCATGCCTGGTGATATTTCACTGAGTTCTCTGCTTCTGTAGAACGTTCAAGCTCTGTTGAATCTATGTACTAATAAAGAAAAATATGCAACAAAACAGTAATTTATTTCACAGGAAGAGCAGTATACAGTATATAACCAACTTTTTAACAGCATCAAGACAAATTTCTTAGAGTTTCAAGTAAATTTCCCAACAAACCCATAATAACTTCACTGAAGACCCAGTACTTGCTCTAGTTGTAGTAATCCATACCCCTTTCTTTACACAGAGCTCCAAAGCTCTGCCTGCCTCCAGTCCTCATTTTGCAGCTCTCCAGGTAAGCAGACTTGGTAGAATGCCCATATCTATGTAGCCAGGTTTTCTTCCTATGGATATTCAGGGCACCAATCAAGGAGTGGTGCTGACCTTACCCTGACATCCAAACAAGATGTGGCCAGGGTGTTCACTTTCTTAGCTTTTGAGTGCCACACTTTATCTAATCTTACCACAGACTGGATAAACCTGCATTATCGAGCTTGAGAGAAAGGCATTCCTGGGGACTGATGTGAAATCATCAACTGTAGAGAGGGGGTCAGACTCAGTATCTATGTCCTAGCAGAAATATTGCATTATAATAGAATCTCTACTGCCATTAGTAAACATGGCTCCTGAGGTACCACTAGAGCAAATGAGTGGGGCAGCTGTGTACTGCACTGGGGAAGCAAAAGATCAGAGTTTGATTCTTGGTTTTGTCAGTCTTTTTCTCAGAATAACGTAATTAACAGCATCCTCCTATGGAATCCATTCCTCATAAAAACAAGATTGTCTGAAATTACAGAACACATTTGTGTGCAGAGAAATGCAACCAACCAGAAGATTGCTGAAAGTTTTCCAGATACGATTGCCTCCTGGCAAACATTTCCTGTTTTTTCCTCACTCTAGAAGGCATCAAAAATACAACAGAACAATAACTAGTTATGAATGTTGTTATTCTATACTAGCAGGATACTACAGGGTAAACTAAAAGGACACTTTATCATGCTGAGAGTTGGGAAGAGAAAATAATTACAGTTGAAGCTAATTGTGGTTTCCTTGCCAAACATACTGAGCCAGCACATTTATCACTTGGAGCAGCATCAACATTTCATCATTCATATATGTAGACACTAGATTATGAGCTGGATGCCACATACAGTATTAAACAGCTCCTTCAGAACACAGAATTATACACAGAGCCTTTGAACAGAAACACTAAAAAGGAGGTTACCACAGGCAGGTAAGTACAGTAGAAGCCCTTGCCTGTTAACATCTCAGCACCACACTGGAGCTCCAGCAATCATCGATTCACAAGCTTGTTAATGCCAAAGCTCCATCAAACGTAAAGCTAGCTGCACACAAAGCTAACCACACACTTGCAGACTTAGCACTTTTAACTTTTTTTGCTAAAAATAAAGTTATTTTACACTCCATAAAAATTCCCCACTATGTAGCCACCAGTATAAAACACTATTTAGAGTAATAGAATCATATAGGTTGGAAAAGGCCTTGGGAGGTCCCTAGCCCAAACTCCTGCTCAGAGCAGGTTAAACTAGAGCAGGATGCTCAAAGCCATTTCCAGTCAGGATCTGAAAATCTCCAGGGATTCATTCTGGCTGTTTCCACTTACTTGTTTTTCATGTACACAGAAACAACTTTTTGGAGTATTTGCTCTATAATCTTCCCAGGGAATGAAGTGAGGCTGAACCTCTTTTTTGCCTTTTTTGAAGATTAGTGCATCATTTGCCCTTTTGTAGTCATCAAAAACTTCCCCCAATTGCCATGACCCTTGAAAACTGATGGAAAAGTGGCCTCACAATGACACCAAATGGCTCCCTCAGCACTCTGAGATGCATTTTGTCTGGTCCCATGGACTTGTGTATGTCTAACTGGTTCAAGTATTTCCCAACTATATGTCTATGTGTATTGTGGAAGAAAACTTACTGTGGAGGAAAGCTTATCTATTTCCTACAAGCAGATTTTTTTCTTCCATTATACCACCTCCCCTTTCCCCTCAAGTGGAAGGAGACAGCTTAAGCCTTAAAACATAAGCAACTTCTTCTCTAACCTGAGTTTCTGGTGGTTTGGTTTTATATTTTCTATTATGCCTACCAGCTGACTCCTTAGTCACATAAACACAAAGTTAACTTGAATTTTGCTTAGTCCTTATAATTTCAGATATACTTTTTAGCAGTGAACACTGTGCATAATTTCCTTAGTATGGAGAAAAATACTTCCTCTTACTAAACATCAAATTATTTTGTTTTCTTGGGTGGTTTCCTAGCTGTTTTACATGATAGGTAGCAACCAGTTCTTTGTCTCTATACTATTCAACATTCAGCATACCCTACCTAGAAGGACACCAAGATACACATTTCTAGGTTGTTTTTTTCCTTCCTTTTCTCTGAATAGGAAGGGCCTCTCTGTGCTCCCCAGAGAACAAGTCAACCCACTTCACTATATTCTCAAGCAAACTGAAATTTGCTACCAGGTTTCTGATATAAGAAACTCTTTTAGTACTCAGTGTTCATGGTTTAGTGAACTTATCATCTTCTCCCAAAAGATACTGGAAATATCACTGGCTATTTGGTCTGGCTGAGATGAAGTTAATTTTGCCCATAGTGCTGTGCTTGGTGTTGGTAGATAACAAGGTCTCTTCAACATTTCCCCCTCACATCCAGTAGGCTGGGGGTGGGCATCATCTTGGGAGGGAACAGAGCCAGGACTGCTGACCCAAACTGACCAAAGGGATATTCCATACCATATGCCATCTACTTAGCAATAAAACCTAAAAGCGGGAGAGGGAAGGGGGCCTTCGTTATTACATTTGTCTTCTGGAGCAACTGGTACCCATACTGAAGCCCTGCTTCCTGGGAAGTGGCCGGACCTTGCCTGCTGATAGGAAGTAGAAAATAAATATTTTGTTTTCCTTTGCTTCCACACACAGCCTTTCGTTTTGCTTTAATAAACTGCCTTTATCTTGATCCATGAGTTCTTCTCCATCTTATTTTTTTCCTGCCCTGTGCTGCTGACAAGGGAAGTGACAGAGATGCTCGGGGGGCATCTAGCATCCAGCCAAGGACAACCCACTACAGTCTTCTTTGGCACCCAACCTAGGGCATGAGGAATTCAAGATAAAGAAAGCAATTTGGAGAGCTAATGGGCAAAACATGGACTAAGCATTACTAGAAAGCAAAGAGCAGTATGAGTGTGGCGAATTTCTGTTGTTGAAATTGTGGTGAAGGGACAAGGAGTGGATTGCATGTAAATTGTCCACTTTCTACTCTAATATCTTCTATTTTTTTTTATACCTGCAATTACCCAAGTGCATAAACATACAAATTTGCTTTGATCAGAGACAGGTAGAGAGCAAAACCTACTGAGTACAGTACAGCCTGCAAATGCCCACTTTGATCAATTTATCTTACATCATTTAATCAATCACTCTAAAGCAGTGTGTTGTGCTGATACTTTGCAACCATTTATTTTTCTTTCGCTACTGCAAGTTGATAAAAATGTCCCCTGTACCCTTTAAGCGAAAATAATACACACTTCCACACTGCTTCTCTGCCCTCGACTTGCCATTCCTGCCAACAAAACCCAGCAATGGAAACTCATAGTTCCACCAGTGAGAAAGCTGGTGACAGCTTTTCCCTGTGCAGTTCAACTTTCTATTCTCATTAACATGAGACAAATTAGATCTCTAAATAGTCCTATATTTGAGGAACTACTGCCTTGGAGAAACTAAGTTTATGGCCCAATTTTGATATCACTAGAATCCTGCTGAAAATAAATTGGATGGCGCTCAGAATATTAACTGAAATGAACAGCAACAGCTTCTGGCACTGGATTTTAAAGATAAACTAAACTCTCTCCAATTTACCTGTTTTCTCCTCTCTTTAAGCTAATCTCATTAACATGATAAGCAGTCTCACGAGAAAAAGTGAAACCTACCTTTGACAGTAAATATAAATTTGCAGGTAAAGTATGCTTTTTCATCAGATCCAGTTTCAGGTAATTGCAGCATTCCTTTCAAAAAAGTTTAGTTCCAAATAAAGTAATTAAATCCGTAAACACTTCTTTAAAAACATGAGGTGCTAGTCCAGTCTGTATTTATCTGCACAATTCATTTTCTAATTTCCACATGAATTAAAACTGCCTTACATGATGAGAACTAGTAAAGTATATTCAAAGTATTCCTGAAAGCAAAATCCAGATATTTCCTCACCATTAAATCCAGTTTGTGATTAATTGCCAGCGCAGAGTGTTCCAGAGCCTTGAAGACAGATGCATAGCAATCACTTAGTTTTGTGTACTTGCCAACGAGAGCTATGGAACACACCTTCAGCAACCTTTCGTATCTGACAAAAACAAGTTTCTCAGTTATTACACCAATTTTCACAAACAAAACATTTTAACAGTGTTTGCTTTTTCCTTAACTTTACAAAACATCTTCTAAAATCTCAAAACCAACAATGTGTTTAAACCCACACTATTCGCAGGTGTTAATCAGCAGTATGTTACGGATCCCAGTCCAGTTTGATGATTTCACAGCAGCTGAAAACCCAACTTGAATTAAAATACTTCTAGAAAAAGCAGCAGGAGTTAGAATACCTGTCAGCCATTTTCTTCCATTTCATTAGAAGATCACTTGGTTGGTCATCAATAGGTAAATTTAACCTCTGTTTAAAGTACTTAATGATGCCTTGCTCCTCCAACAGGATTGGTACTCGGTAAGTGGAAGAAACATCATGGATAAATATTACCTAACAAGAAAAAAGCATAATATAAAAGGCTTATCTAAATATTTTTTCATAGGAAACATACATTCTATTTTTCGTACACAAGAAAAACATTACCCAAAAGGTAAAAGCATGTTTCATCACACAAAAATAGCTTGTCAAGCCTAACAACACATCAGTTTTAATGGAAACATCTGGCCCCACAAGCAGTCATGTTTGCTAACATTTTTTCTGCCTCTCTGATACACTTGAAGAATATTAATGGGGAAAGAAAGAACACAAATGGGACCTAACAAAACAGACCCAATTAGATTGCGATAAAGTCTCCTAAAAGAATTTTGTTAGTGAATTAGGTTATGTAGTTAATTAATGAGTATAGGCAACTCAAGGACCATTTAGTTAAGGACACATTTATAACCCATGTCCAAGCTGCTGGCAGTTAAGTTCATTGCACTTGGCTTACACCAGACTGCAGAGTTCAGAATCCTGAGGACAAGTGTTCTCTTCTCTGACACACAGGAGAAGTAAAGGATATTCAGTTATCCTTGAGTTACTTCTGTTCATCACATAAGTATGTACACATGCATTCTGCCCCATGTCTCTCTATGTGCTCATTCAACAGCAAAAAGAATAGGGTAACCACAGCCCTCCAACAGTAGGAATATGGCTTTTCCAACTGTTCTTCCAAACTTGGCAGCTGCCAACCTAGGGATATTGACATTAAGAATCACTAGCTGCTTTACGTAACAGCCATGGTGACTATGGAGACTGTTATAATCCTAAAACAAGCTGAAGACACTCCTTTTGTTTTGGTGGTACGTACATCGAAGCAAGGAGGGGGGACTCACTTGATAAAAACAAATTTTAAAAAAAATCCACTTAGAAGAAGTCTGTGGACAAAATAGCATGCAGTCTTTATGGACTAGTTATGACGGTCCTGGAAACGATTTTGAGGCACACAAAAGACAAGAAAAGCATCAGGGGTAGTCAGCATGGATTTATGACCAGGAGGTATACTTGACCAACATGATAAACTACTACGATGAAGTGAGTGGCCTGGTAGATGAGAGAAGAGCAGTGGATATTGTCTACCTGGACTTCAGGAAGGCTTTTAACAGTCTCCTTTAAGATCTTTATAGACAACCTGTTCACGTATGGGCAGGATGAACAAACAGTGAGGAAAATTGGCAGAATGGCCAGAGCCAGAGGGTGGTCACCAGCAGCACTAAGTCTAGTTGAAAGCCAGTAACCAGCAGAGTAACCCAGGGGTCAGTACTGGGTCCAGTCCTGTTCAACGTCTTCATTAATAATCTGGATGATGGTGCAGAGCATACCTTCAGCAAGTTTCAAGATGACACCAACATGGCTGGAGCGGCTGATACACCAGAGGGTTGTGCTGCCATCCTGCCAACAGGCATGAGAAATGGGCTGACAGGAACCTCATGAAGTTCAACAAGGGGAAGTGCAAAGTTCTGCACATGGGTAGGAGCAACCCCAGGCACCAGTAGATGCTGGGGACCGCCCAGCAGGAAAGCAGCTTGGCAGAAAAGGAGCTGGGTGTCCTGGTGGACACCAAGTTGAAGATGAGCCAATCAACCATATCCTGGACTGCATTAGGAGAATGTCGCCAGCAGGCTGAGAGATGTGATCCTTCCCCTCTATCTAGCACTGGTGAGGCCACACCTGGAGCCCTCGGTCCAGTTCTGTGCTCCCCAGTACAAGAGAGATGCAGACATATGGGAAGAGTTCGTGGACTACAGGGGCCCACAAAGGTGTTTAACCAACTGGAACATTTCTCCTACGAGGAATGGCTGAGAGAGCAGGGACTGTTCAGCCTGGAAAATAAAAGATTTGGGGGTGGAAGTGGAAAAATCTCATCAATGTGCAGAAATACCTGAGAGAAACGTGCAAAGATGGTGCCAGGCCCTCTTCAGTGGTGCCCAGTAACAGGACAAGATAAATGAGCACAAACTGAAACACAGAAGGTTCCCTCTAAGCACCAGGAAACACTGTGAGGGTGACCAGGCACTGACACAGGCTGCCCAGGGAGGTTGTAGAGTGACCATCCTTGGAGATATTCAAAAGCTGCCTAAATAATGGTCCGTGGCAATTGGCTCTAAGTCGTCCTGCTTCAGCAGGGGAGTTGGCCCAGATAACCTCCCTTCCAACCTCAACTATTCTGTGATTCTATAACAGAAAATAAATGGCAAATGTGGACTGAAAAGATTGATCCCCTTGAGATGATTGTAAAACATTGTTTTAGACACAAAATAAACTGTAGCTTCTTCTCTACTGGCATTGCACATAGCTCCAAGAATAAGACTGATGATGCATCTAATCCTTCATTCACAAGAAATCTACGATCATTCTAGGGAATATATAGACAAGTGGCCAGTGTCTTCTGAAATTCAGAAGTGGTTCATTAATTTTAAGACACACAGACGACTTCAGAATGGCTTTGCAGAATTCTGATGAATAGAGTCATGAAAAGGGGAAAGAAAAAAAAAATAAGGCTGCAAGACAGCATGGCACCCAGCAGCATCCCAGTTCAGTCCACTGGCTCTAACTGGCAGGGACTCTTTACTTATTACACGATGCAGTGCTGTGGACAGACATTTGAGCTAACCAGAACAGCACAGAAAAAGTGCAGCACTCTGCCCAGGATCATATACTCAACTTCTCACGAAAGCTGTGACTGAGCCTCTATCCTAAAAGGCTAAACTTTGGAAAAAAAACAGTGCCATGAAGACAGCTCCCTCCCTGCCAGGATGCTCTTAAGGAGGTTTAGTTCCACGCAGGACTCTTGGTCCAGTTAGACTGACACAATAACTGCAGGTGGGGTCTGAGTATGTAAATGCTTGTGTGCCAGAAAAGCACGCACACCACTTTCATTTGATTGAACTTCCATTTGTCTCTGGCTGGAGAGGAATCACAAAGGCATTTCTGAAGGATTTTCCACAAGCTCACTCAAGAGCATTGTCTTCCAGAGATAGTAAGATGGAAACAAGTGGGGGAAGTAATGGCCACACTGCCCTCTATGTCCTCATCTGGAATCTTACTATAAAAAGATTTTTCTTACACACCTGCAGAAAGGTCAGTCAACACTGATACATATTTGAAACACAACATAACTGTTAGTATTTATTATCCTTTTAATACCATCCGTTACATTGAGGAGTAAAATGTTCTCACTTGCAAAAATATTAAAGAACATTTCATTTATCAAAATTAGTATTTGAATAGCAATTAATCACAGAACCTATTAAGGCCAAAATCACATGTGAATTATAAAGGATCTGTAACTACACAGTAGATGTTCTAAGCATTTAAATGGCATGAATAGTCCATTATATATTATCACAGTAAGAGTGTTCATGTGGCTTTGATGATCTATGGGCATAAGCAAAACCCCTGGCTTTAGCCAAACTTTGTTCACCCATCATTATAAGCACTTAAGATGATTTAAGGACAATAACCAAACATAGTTTTGAAAAGAGTGCAGTTTAAATTTATCTATAGCAATTAACTATGCACTCCAAATCTATTCCTTTTATTAACTTTTTGCATAACGTGCACTTAAATTGTTAATGGCTGTTTGACATATAAACTCCCGATAATTTTCAAGTGTTATAGTGTACATGACAGCAAGATAAAAAATGTAAAAACACTTACATATTAATGAAACAGTCTCAAGATGAAAACAGAAATGAACAGAAATATTTGGAAGCTTTCACATGTTTAAATAATAACAAATAAAATATTAAATTACTGACCTGCTCAGGCTCCACATGGCAAAACATAGAAATCTTTTCCTTTACTGCCATTTCTATAGGTTTTGCACTTCTGCAGACAATCTGTCATAACAGAAGGAAAAATCTTAAATACTTACTGGATAAACCAACAGGAGATCCTCAATACTGTTCATGAAGAAATCACTCTCCTTTGGAAGCACAGCACAAACAAATGTGCTTTTTTTTCTGCTCCCCTCTTTTGGAGTTGTACAATATATCATAGTTCACAAACACTTGCTAGCATGGCAGAAGTAAATCAGTCACCTGCCTATACTGACCTCCTTTTATTAATCTTTCTTTGTCATTCTCTGTAATACTGCTTCCTTATGTTCTCCTTCCTTATAGCTACTATCGTGATAATCTTTACCTAATGTCTAGGAGTTCTATAAATGTGAATAATATGATGAATCAAAATAAATAATATGATCTCACCAGCTAAATTTGAGCAAAAATACTTGCATGTTTTCTACTATTTCAGTACTTCAGCACCTTTTAATAACTCTTCATTTGCACACCATTATAAAAAGAAGGTTGAAGATGAAGAAACTGTTTCATAATTTTACGAGTTTTTTCCTGGTGCAATTATTCTATTATTTTGCTGATACGTGTACAACTCAGGAAGTTTAGAAAACATTGATAATTTTTATCAACAACAAAAAAAAGCATGTGCTTTGGTGTTTGTTGTAAGCAGTTTTTTTGCATTATCTAACTTCAGGCTACTAGCTCAAAATGCAGAGCTGCTTTACCAATGTGTCTATTGATTATTAAGTCTGCTACCTTAATTGATTCTGAATCCTGAAAGTGTAACAGAAAGCAGGATGATCTTGTTAAACGATTAATTCATTATTTTCCCCATCTTTCTAGCAAATGCAACTACTTAATGCTTTAAGCCCTTTTTTGTTCAGAAACTCATAGCTGACCTTTGCTCACCTTGCCAGAATGCAGCTTAGCTACACTGATTTTGATGAAGACTAATTAACTTCCCCTACCCTTGCAAGAAATTCTAGAAACAGAAAAACAATGTCAAGTATAAGGGGGAAATTAGTGTACATTCTAATAAACGAAAAATAATTACTAAACAATTTGTACATTCTATTCAATTAAGCAAAACTTATACTTAAAAACTAAGTACTGTTTGAAGGCATAATTCATAAACCTTGACAGTATGAGCACGTGACTAAATCCACTTTGAAACCTATCATTGATCTTGCTGAGACAAATTTAAAATTGATGGAGTCACAGAAAAATGTCAGAATCAGCATGAAAATGCGAAACTACAATAACAGTGGGAGAGGTGCATCTCAAACATAATACAAAGATGAGGAACAACTCAGTTGAATAGGGCAGCACAGACAGTTTTCAAAATGCTGTAAGAGAGTCCATTACATCTGCAGATATAACATATTCATGAAGTGTTTAGAACACCCCATGGAGAACAGAAAGGCTCCTGTACATACACAGCAGAAGCTGGCCCAGCACACCACCTTGGGGAAGTCTGTGAGCAGACAGTGAGGCAGCAGGCATCAACAAGTCCAGCCAAGCTTAGGTCAGGCAGCCTGGCAGCTCAGCTTATGAAGGAAGCCATCCTGACTGCTGTCCTAGGAGTTTCCCCATGCGCTCTTGGCCTTGGGCCCCTGCCAAGGAGAGCAACCAAACCACTTACAGATTTTCTTGAAGCAGTGCCCAAGCAACTTTACAACAGCACCAAGAGGCTTTGCTCAGAATGTAATCTATGCTTTAGTGGTCAACTGCACTTCTGGCGATCCCAGAGCTACCCCAGGCAAGAACTAAAGATGTAAGAAAGTGACTAGATAAGTCTGTTTCCCTTTTATTCCAAGGTCACTTACCAGGCTTTTAAAAATTAATTTGGAGGAAAAAAAAAGTCAGATACCAGCAATTATCTTACGGGCCTTCAAAAATCATGCAACTTTCCATATGCAATTAGTACCTCAAGAGGGATTTTGACATTTAGGCCCTGAAGCTTAGAATATACAACAGCATTGCATTAATGAAAGTCTTTCCCTCCACAAGCTGATTACAGTTTCCAGGTCACAAGAATGTGAAGCTACCTAACGCATCCTTCACATATCCTATTTATAAAGCCATTGGTTTTGTAGTTATAAACACGCTTTTTATAAATGTAAAATGCAAGAGTTAAAAAAAAAGTCAAGACAGAAGCACAATACAAGATTTAGTTGTGTGAGTATCCTTTTAAGAATAATCTTCTCCTTTCTGAGGACACAAATATTACACAGAAGCAGTGACTACTCTCACTACTCTTTCATTTCTGAGAAGGGCTAGGAAGCTTTTTCTCCCAGTGGACTTTATGGGAGTGGAAACTGCTCGACAACTTCCAGAACCAGCTATGGAAAATATTCTTTGACTTAACAAGCAGCTTCACACAAAAGAGCAAAATTGTCCTTTTCTGTTCCTGAAGCAGACTTAGAAACAGAGCGTGTCTTCAGCTCAGGAAAATATGAAGCATAAATTTGAACTGGGGTTGTACTGGCATTTGAAGTTGTGCTGCCCTGGCTTCACTGCTGTCAACACTTGACTAAGCAGGTTAACATCTCCAATAGCAGACAGGTATCACAACAGGGAGCTGCAACAATCTACTTATGTCTCTTCTCTGGTCCCAAGGAGAAGTGCCAGGGAGACAAACACTGCATCCACGTAATATGCACATATTCATTAGTGGAGCACTGAGGAGAGAGAATGGAAGGATTCGAGCATTTGTCATCATTTACCAACTGGCATGAGGTGAAACTTGCTGGCTTTAGGTTCAACATACTATGCAGTGCAAGTCCAACACAAAAAAAGAAATTGAAGAACCTTACTTTGAAGATTCATCCACACATTTATACTTCCAAACAGGAATATTTTTAGAGGCTGTACTTCAAAGGGAGGATTGCTTCTTCTTAATCATGCATAAAAAGAAATTTGTGAGAGAATGTTAGAAGTCAGAAGCATTCTTCCCACAACGTGAACTGAGACTTGAGATTATTTTTAGCAATGCAGAATTATTTTTCTGCTAAGATCCCTTTAGAAGAAGAACACAGCTACAGTCCCAAGATATTGCAAGTAGTCAGTTGAATTAACTAAACTTAAGAGTAAATTTCAGTAATTTGATTTCCTGTGGCTTTAGTGAAGTAGTGCAGCATACATGTTGCATATCTTAAAGGCAGACTTGACAGTGTTAGGTTAACAACTGGACTCGATGATCTTAAAGGTCTTTTCCAACCAAAATGATTCTATGATCTTCAAAAATTCTTGTCTCTCATGAGACAACTAAGGCTTATACTTCAAACACAGGTTATGCAAAGACACTGCCAGATGATCTATAAATAAAAAACTGTATTTATTGACTCACCAAATCTGGAGACAAGCCTAGACCTCTCAGTGCTCGAACACTGTTCTGTGTCGGTTTTGTCTTCTGCTCGCCAGTGGCATTAGGCTGGAAAGATATATTTTGAAAGCTCAAATAGCAACTAAAATCTACTAACAGAACAGTTACAGGTTAAAAGAGAAAAATCATTGCAGGTAATAATACTTGCAGGAAGTAAGCGTATGCAGTCACAATACACCAGAAACAAAAATGTCACCACAGTATTACTGATATAAGAAATTCTGTGAAGAAACCACACGGCCCTAACTCAGTTCAGGTTTATTCTGAGGTTTTGTTGGTTGGGTTTTTTTGTTTTCTTACCAAGGAAAAGTTTCAATATAACTGATTCAGGTAGGAGAAGAATAATATTCCAAAAGTTAGATTCTCCTAATGAACGGAGAATGTCCAACATAGCACAAAGCCTTCAGTGATGTTCTTGGAAATAATCAGCTGTAATAAACAATTCTTTTCTCACCTACAGAGAATCAATCTCACCGATTGCTGATCACCCTCTAATCCATGGCTGCAGTGCTTTAAAATTCTCTTTTTATCTATAAAAGGTGCACAAGGTGCAATCATACCATCATTACCAACCTTTGCTTTCCAAAATCATCCCCAATGAGTAATTACTTCTTAAAATAATATGAAAACCTATTTGTAGAGTAAAATATAGAGTCTGAATGGAAAAATACATTTAGCCCTGCACAAAAAGTTGTTACTGACTGTAGGGCCACTGTACCTCAAGCAGTCAGTGATCCACACCAGAGTTCACCTGAGGAGGCCCAGGCCTGTGCTGCACAACCCCCTTGGCAGCAAGACAAGCTCGGCCGCAGGCAGCTCCCACTCAGCACCTGCCATTACACCCCCTGCGTGGCCCTGTCTGTCATCTAAATGTGCAAGAAGTTCTTACAGAAACATTCTTTCTGTTTGATAGTAAAAACAATTTCCTTGCAAGGAAGCAACTGTGTTATCTATTAGCTCAAGTGATCGGAAGGAGGGACTCTTCTATGGATGTGGTCTGCCCAGCATGCTGCATGGCAGGACCATTCAACACTACACTACACGGGCTTCCCACCACCTAAAGGGACATAAGATGATTTATACTGTTCTTATAGTGCTAGCTCTAATAGAACTTTAGTGATACCTTAGAGAGTCTGAGTGCCTTTCTTACTGGTTTCATAATGTATCAGCACCTTCCAGAGCAAAACACAAGTATATTGAGCCTTCTTGCTAAATTGGTGTTGTTTGGTTTTTTTTCGTAACTTACAACATTAAAACAGATTCTCACATCAGTAAAGTAATTATCAAAGCCTTTATTTATCCCAGTGTGGCTGGGTTTCATCTCTCTGCCTCTAAAACACTCCAGCATGAAAAGGTTAATTAGGGAAGTAAACAAATATGGAGCCAAATACAGAGTAAAATCTATTTTATTAATTTTAATAACTTACCTGTGGTACTAGACTAACATGGATATTACAGAAATTCTCTCTTCTTGCTTTGAACTGAAACTGCCTAAATGCTTCAACAAATGGCATTCCTTCAATGTCTCCAATGGTTCCACCCAGCTGAAAAAGAAAGTTTGCATCTGTCAGAGTGGCAGAAAGCAAAAACAAAAGAAAGAAAAAAAAGTCTACCTCCTACATATTCAACAATTTTTTCCTCAAATTAGAGTCTTAAAAAAATGGACAACGTAAATTTGCATGTGTACTCTGCAAAGAATCCTCATCTGTTCTGCATATTTTCCTGTGGAGAGCATATGACAATTTTTCAGTTTTGTTATACTCAGTTTACACCATAGACACAAGCTTCTCATGGGAAGATGCGTGGTACTAGTGAATAATACACACTTTCACATGATTTTCACTGTCTTCAAAGTGGTGAGCAAGTAATCAATAGTTAAGCTGATGTGAAAGTTTTTGTACAGAAAAACTTCATCTGTCTGATTAATGAACAGTTGCAATCAACAAGATACAGACATTTAGCAATACTATTATAGCTTTCCAATGTCAATAAATACCATATGGACAATATGAAATAGCAATTCACATTATAAAACTTAAATATTTATTACCAAACCAAAACCCAAGAATAAGTCCATGACAAAACTTATCCATAAAGACAGAAATTAGTTATCTTTCAAAGACACAAAGNCTCACATGGAAGAAAGGGAAAATTAAGCTTGAAGTTAAAAGACTGACAAGATCATCACTTATTAATGTTCTAATGCAGCATCTGTATTTACTGTTTTTATATTTGTTTTAAATGAGATGTTTCACTCTCACCATGCACATCATAAAAAATATCCCTAGCTATACAAATAAGTATATTCTAATGACGGCAGATTTTTCTGCATAAGAAATACTGAACAATTCTGTGGCCTGCATCACAAAGTTTTTCACACTATTGATTATGGTGGTCACTTCTGGTATTATATGACATATTCTTCTACCAGATTCTCAGGTATAGCCTTTTCCTGTATTTTCCACTGTAATAGTAATACAGGCAATCGCTGAGTGCCTTTCTTCCAGCTGCCTCAATACTCTACTAAGGATGGGTGAAACTCATTATTTCCATTTCACAGACATCAGCAGCTTAAATGATTAACAAAGTTACCTCCAGAGATTTTAAAAATAACACCAGAAAATGGGAAACTAACTTACACGGTGTCTAAATACATTCCCGTAAACAGTCCCACAAGCAACAAGATGGGACATTTGAAGCCATATGGAAAGCTAGAATGTTACAGATTCCCCTACTGACCATAGAAGATACCAGATATTACACAAGTTTTTTCAATAAAATTAACAATATATCACTTCAGTCAAATGCCTGTATCTTGAAATAGGTACCTTACATTAAAATATTGGCTGCTTTAATTTTATAAATTAATAAACTGATTTTATAAATTAATAAACTCTTAAGCAGCTTGGTTTCAGCAGTGTTCTAGAAGGGATTCAGTAAAGTAAACAGAAGCTGTAGGGATAAGACCATTCCTATCATTTTCAGAACAAATCAAATAATATAAAATGTGTCATTGCATTGCTGCTCTCCATAGAACTTCAGCCTGACCTTTTTACAGTAAGTGACAAAGAGAAAGCAAGATAGTTCTTTGTGTTCACTGTGGATATGTATCCTAAAAGGTTCCATACTTGCCTCGATTACACAAATTTGTGGCTCTTTTCTGTCATCATCCACTGGAACTTTTGCCTGATTCATTACCCATTCCTGAACTGCATCAGTGATGTGCGGAACAACTACAAGACAAAGCAAAAGAAGCAAGGCAGGCATACCTTACTTTAGGCCCATATACCAGGTTTTGCATGTAAAAGGGGGAAAATTAATACAAAATGAAAACGAAACTATTAGCTCTTTTTTGTGTTCCTCCTTCCTTGAACCCAGAAGCCCAAGATTACAGGAATATGCCCATATGTCTTGAGAAGGAGAAAGGAATAAGAAGATGCAGTAAGAAACAGCTGCTTCTTGATCATTCTTTTGTGAAGACTGAACAGACTAGTATCTCACAGAATTAAAAATATCACCTTGAACAGTTTTTCCCAGGTAATCACCATGTCTTTCTTTATTAATGACATGCTGATATATCTTCCCAGTGGTGATGTTGTTATCTTTATAGAGATTGATGTCCAAAAACCTCTCATAATTTCCCAAATCTAAGTCAACTTCTCCACCATCATTCAATACAAAAACTTCACCTAAAAAAGAAAAAAAACAAAAAAAAAAGTAAAATCTTTCAAAATAGCATAGGAAAGTTTAGAAGGAAAACCTTAATAGACAGGAAAGCAACCAAATGATGAGAAATTAAGCACAGTGGAAGAACACCACAAACATCATAAAGTGGAAGATTTTTTTTTAAGTGACATACCACAATGATATATCGATAAAGCACATGCTGCAAATCAATCTGCGTTGTCATTCTGTGTGACTTAATATCAGAGGCATTACTTCTACATTGAATGTCTGTCCCTCAGTCACAAATAGTTTTGCAAATGAGTTATATTGCCAAAATATTTAAGTGGCTTAAAATATCTAGCCAGTATTTTAACAGCATGCTACAATCCTTGATTGGAAGGAAGCAATCTCCAGGAATCGTGAACCAACAACAAATAAAATATTAATTTACACAAAGCAGACAAAAACCATGCTTTTATAAGCATGAATTATTACGCATGTTCAAAGTGCTTCACTATAAATTTTTGTTGGTTGTATCTATTTTAATGATTAAGGCTTGGATCAGGGGTAAAGTCATGATGAACATAAATGCTTCTTCAAATGTGATCACTATTTCCTATTCATGTCTTTCATCTTCTTTATATTTGGTTCATTATGTCCACAGCAAGGGTTACTTCTGACTCTGAAAAATCTGATTTAGATATCCTTCAGGTTCAGACTTTTCTCAAGTGATTGCAGGAGTCCTACTGCCAAAGATAAAGGCAGAACTTCCCCAGCCAACTGCCTAAGTAGCACCACATGCACTTCTGAATGTGCAGCACTACTGGATTAGTCAAATTTGGCTTTTTGAGAGAGGTCTGGTGTGCTGTATCCTTCTTCCACTTAAAAAGTGGTGTTTTTTCAGTTCAGGAGCTTAAGACATTTATTTCCAGTTCCAAAAATTTCAGTCTAGACTCAAACTAAGCAGACAAAAATCCAACAAATAAAAATAATTAGAAATGTCTATTGGCCGAATGTACTCTGGAACTTTGAAAACCACTGTTTTCAGTAAATGTACGAGTAGCAAGACAGCTGAAGGAACATTCAAAATTATAAATGCCTGTCAGACTGTCTCGTAGCTCATCAACAATGTAGTCAATACAACCAACGTAGCTTAAAGACCTAACCAACCAAAGTAAGCACCTACTTTAAAATTAGATCACTAGCTGGCTCTCTAAGCTTCACTGATGGTTTTGACTAGATCCTCATTGACTAAAACAGGAACTTTAACTCTTATAAAGATACACTAGAGGCACTGACAACTGGCACCCAGGTAACAGCATTCATGAGTAACCCTAGAAAACTTAAGTTTCAAAACAGTTTTATAGTACTATTCCTTTTTTTTTTTTTACCAAGTTGAACTGAAGATAGCATCGACTGAGCAAGGCCTACAGCTAGGACTTTCCCAAAGTGGTACTTTATAGGAACAAAGCATCTGCTCACAAAAGTGTCTTCACCAAACAGGCTTCTCTCTTTACTTAGAGCGGACAATGCCCTTGAGAACACTAAGGAACAAATTTGCATTGCCAAATTGATTATAAAATTACTAATAACTACCATACTATTGTTTTACTGTTAAAAAAAACACACACACCGTGTGAACAAAAAAACCCACCACATTACTGTGAATACAAATACTTATGCAAAACTGAACAGCAATGCCCTTCATACCATGTTCATACGGTGAAAAGGTTCCAGCATCTATGTTTATGTAAGGATCAATTTTGATTGCAGTGACACGTAGACCACATGATTTCAGTATGGTGCCAATGCTGCTTGCGATGATCCCTTTGCCAATGCCTGAGATGACACCACCAGTTACCAGGATGTACTTCATCGGAAAACCAGCACAAGCACACTGATCTTGAACTGGAAATCTAAAATGACAAAGATGTACAGCTGATGAATGCAAATCTACACCAGGAAAGAACGCAGTCTCAGTATGCAAAGAACGTAAGCTGAAATTACCTTCAGAAACGGACAACAAAATCACCATTTTGGAATCTGGGAGTATAGTTCATCTCTCCCAGCTTATACACCGATACGTAAACTAAGTCTGTTCCACAGTCAGTTGCAAAACAGATACCATTTTGACACACTGCCCTGTGGAGACGCCAAGGAGGCACAGTTCATCTGACCTATTACTTTCCTGTGACGGGAAAAGCCAGCTAACTTTCAGAACCACAAGTCAGGCAAGATGATTCTCACTATGGGTTCTTTCTAAATTGAAGAAGGTAACCATTTTGCATGTGTTTCGACAAGTTAGCTCAAATATTGTTTATTGCTACATCAGCCACAACACTTACATTCTCTAGCTAGTAGATTTACCTTCAAAAATAGTGACGGTAGCTTCACATATTGATTAAAATCAGAATGTTATACTATCCACTCCATTTTTAGCAGCTTTTGTTTCTCCAACTTAGAGTATATCAAGTATTTCACAGAGTCTTACAATAACCAGGAGACCAGGAAAGAAAAACTGAACCAATACTGTAGTATTCATACTACAGTACATTACTGATCAAGAGCCTGGAGTCCTTTCTTCACATGCTTACCTATTCTCCCTTTCCAGGGAGAAAAACCACACAACACAACACCAACAACAACAAAAAAGGAACCACCGACCACCGAACATCTCTGGACTATGATGCAGAGTAAGAGTTGATGCAGTTCTATAAAGGAACACTGTATCTGTTTAAAGTTTCAGATTTAGAGAAACATCTGATGTTCTGACGCACTTTAGCATAGTGAATTGAGAACGGCAACCCTGGAATAGTGCAGCTCTGAGAACTATGGCACGTGGCCTTCAACATGGCCAACTTCTCAGGGTCTCTGCTTCTTTGTCTAGAACACAAAATAAACAGTTCTTTGCAAGAAGGAACTGCAACTATGAGTACTCACAAACACTATATCCTGAAGACATAAACATGAAAATTAATGCATATTATGGTGCTGAAGCCTTTATCTGATACAGAATCACATTTCACAGTGCTCTACAATGCTACTACCATAAGAGAAAAGGATCATAAGGAATTAACTTTCCCCTGCTACTTCCTTTTAACATGTAACTTTTTTAACAGCATAAATATTAAGATTTGGAGCCTACCTCTGCTGTTTCAGACTCTCCCTCCACAAATCAGCTAACAGAGTTGTAAACATTAACATTTCAGAATCATCTAAGCCATTTTCAAAGCTACTTCCAGGAAAAATAAGTGGGGATAGGGAGAAATTATTTCAACAGGTATATACCTTGAATACGTGCCATTTCAAAACTCTTAAACCCTGTCACCTTGCTTACAGGAACCAAAATGAAAAGTTTGCTGTGATTTTAGCAAGAGCAGCAACTTGCCAGCAGCTTAAGGAAACAGAAAGTTTACGTGCCACAGCAACAAAGAACCCCAGGTATTTTGGGGAGTCTCTTGTAAAAGAAGAAGGAACTAGAGTTAGGGGAGGAGAAGCAAAAAGAGCATACTGGAAGCAAACATTTTGCTGGGAACTGTAAATAACCACAAGCGGGGGAGGAAGACGAATTCCTCTGTTTAGTGTTATCAACAGGACCTTGCTGGCTTCAGCAGGGATTTGGGAGCACTCCGCCCCAGAAGTGCTGCACTACAGTAAGTCAGCGGCAGCCGAGCCGGGAGCGGGGCTCTCCCTGCCCTGTCCCGTTCCAGCGGCTGTTACCCCAGCGGGGCAGCGGGCGGCTCCGCCGCGGCCCAGGTGCGGGGCGGGAAGGGCCGTCAGCGGGCGGCCGCTCCGCGGAGGCCGGGCCGGGCGGCAGGACAGGGAAGGAGCGCGGCGGCAGGGAAGGGGGAGGGAGAGGGGCTCCCCCCTCCCGAGCGACCGCCAAGGCGCCGGACCGCGACTTACCGCCCCGCGCCGCCTTTCAGTCTGTAAAGGCGGATACTCCAACCAGCAGCCCGACGAGGTGCGCCCGGTAACGGCGGCGGGGACACGGCCAGGGGCTGCCAGACTGAAGCGGGCCCCCGCGAGTGGAGGAGGAGGCGACGGCACCTCCCCGAGGAAGGCGAAGCCCCGCGGCAGCGCCCCTCACCGCCGGTAAGAACTCCGCGCTACAAGTCCAGCCCGTTGCTTCCCCGTCACGGTGGCCGCAGAGCCCCCGGGCCGCAGGAGAGGAGGAGGAGCCGCCCGCCCGGCGCAGGCAGCGAGGCCGGGTGGAGCGCGCGCCCGGCAGCGGTCCCTCGCGACAGGTGCCCCGCGGCGGCCCCGCGCGCCGCCACCGCAGCCCCGCCTACTCTCCACCCGCCCGGCGGCGGCGCCAGAGGGAGGCTAGAGCGCCGCCCTTCCCCGCGACGGGCGGAAGTGGCGTACACGGAAGGAGCGGGCAGCGT
The DNA here is from genome assembly GCA_013399365.1 of Pampusana beccarii. NCBI lineage: Eukaryota > Metazoa > Chordata > Aves > Columbiformes > Columbidae > Pampusana > Pampusana beccarii. The sequence goes on from VWYH01003972.1 coordinate 51,873, forward strand.
GGATTTCCGCGTACACAGCTGGTCGCCCCTTGGCGTTGGCAGCGCCCGTTAACGGCCGAGTGCGGCCGCCGCTGCTCCTGCGCCATGTTGCGCGGCCTGGGCAGCTGGTTGGGGCTGGAGCGGGCAGGCGAGGAGAAGCTGCTGTCGGCTGAGGAGAGGAGCAGCTCCGCGGAGGAGGAGGAGGCGGTAGCGGCGGCGGGCGCGGAGCCGGCCGTGCCGAGCTCGGAGCAGGTGGAGGTGCAGGCGGACTCGGAGGCGCTCCTCAGCCAGGCCAAGGGACTCGGCAGTGAGTGTCTTGCCCTCGCACGCCGGTGCTGGCGGGGAGAGAGGGGCGGAGGCGGCCAGGCACCGGCAGCTCCGGGACGCACCCGTACCCCACCGGAAAGCGCCCCTTGAGCTGTCTCTGCGGCTGCTCCCCGCGCCGAGGTGCCCCCGCGGTACCCTGGGCCGCAGCGGGGAGGTGTGAAGCTCCTGCCCCTCCCACACACATCGCTGTTTGGGGGCTTTTTGTAAATAGAGTGCTGAAATAAAAGGATACCTTTACTTTTTCAAAGGGCTGTGTCGTGCCCAGGCGTCTTCAGGCAGGGAGTGCTGCTATGGCTCCGTCTAAAAAAAAAAAAAAAAAATCTTAGCAGGAATATTCTCTTTGTGTGGTGAGAGCAGAGTAGCAAGTGGAGAACTGAATATAAACCAGTTCAATGCATTTTTAGAGACTGGAGAAGTTACCAGTGCTTATCACTGATACATAAAAGAAAGTTCTAGTTGAACTGAACTTTTATAGGTTTTATAGGTGAGTTAAGTGTATTTTTTTTCAGGTAAACAAATATAAAGGAAAAATAACCTTTCATCTAGATAGCTACAACACTAATGTAGCTTGCATAGTGAGGCAGATGGGGAATACAGATTTGAGGTGACCAAAATATTCTTTTAAAGAAACAAAACAGCTCTGAAGCATATCTTTGCAGATATAAATGGTAATTCAGCTCAGTTAAGTGAGTATGGAAAATTATCTCAGTGAAGAAGAGTTAAAATAAAAAAGGATAGGGAAGAATGACTTTTATGTTTTCACATATCTTTGATTTGAATCTCTTTTAAATGTTATTTGTTAACTGCGGTCCATGGTATGCATCACTACTCACTCTGGAGTTTTTTTGATGCAGCTTGTCCAGTCTCTTCCACAGTTCTGAAACAATCCTATGCAGTTGCTAAAGCTGAAAATTTGGAAGTGACCTAACTCTGTAATTTCATCTTCATTTTTCTGCATTTCTGAGGTTCTTTTTACATAGCAGTTACTGACAATGAGAAACATTTGATTAAATTCTGTGCACTGTTAACATATGTTGCCTCACTGGAGATAAAAAAAAAATATTAAAAACTTGGATATTTAAAATATGAACCAAGTAAATGGTGGCAAATGTTCCTTTCAGTTGTTATCTTTTTCAGAATTGTTACTAAATGAGCAGTACTTTTTTTCTGTTCTGTTGACACTGGAGGAGAAGTGATGTATGCATATAAAATAATGAACTTAACGAATTGGTGTGGGGTTTCTGTGATTTTTTTTTTTTTCATAGGAAAGTAGTGGGGCTGATTATTTTGTTGAACTAATCTGTAATGAGGCAAGGCTGTAGTTTGCTATAGATAAGAATTCTGCTTTATTGTAGTAGATTCTTAGATAAAATTAATCCAAAGTACAGCTCCATACAGATTACTAAAGTGTTTTCTTACTGGTGCTCTGAAACAATAGATCAATATCTTCTGAAAGTTTAGCCTGAGGTGGTTCTTGGCTGTGCTTTGCCTTGGGCTATCTGAGCTGCAGCAGATTTTCTGTGTAGTTTGGTCAAATACTTGTCTGGCTGTTGTAAATTGATCCTAATTTGCTAGTCGCTCTGATTGTTTTAGGAAGGAAAAAAGTCTGAATTTTCAGGGGAAGAATAAGTACTGACTGTTAGAATTAGCTCTGGAACTGAGAATTTGGTGTAGTGAATCATTGTGGTGGAAAGGCTTTTTTTGTAAAGGTTGGTTGTCACTGTTTTAACATGTGGTTCTTCTAGAAACATCTGCATGACTAACAACCAGGGTAGTTATGTGGAAAGACTCCCCTAGCACATAAAAAATTTTGCTGGCTAAACTGAAGCCTTGCATACATTAGGCACCTTTTGCAATCTCATCATTACAAAGATTAGGAGAGTTTGTCAATGTGAACTAATAATAGAAATATTGCTAGGTATGTATTTTTAATACAAGCATAGGTTTATAAGGGGAGGAAAAGTTTCTTGGCCATTTTAAAGTGGAAGTGTTGCTTTTCCACTACTGATTCTATTTTTCTAGGGCTAAGTACCACCTCTTACTGAGGTTTTATAATTACCTTGGTTCAGAAGAATATTTGTGCTTAATGGAAACAAAAAGCATTTTGTTCTTCAGGCTGGTTTCAGGACTGGCCAAAACCACTTTGCTTGACAATAACTGAACAGGAAAATTTGGCACCTTTTGCACCTAAAACAATTGTATATGAGAAGGTTTCCAGGGATACATAAAATGACCAATAAGAGCTGGTAGGGAGGAAACAATACAGTAGGCTGTGACTTCCTGTACTGTCATAAGGGGGTCAGTATATATGCCTATATAAAAAAATGTAGAAGATAGGCATTTTTTTGTACAATGTGAAGCATGTGATGGGTTGTGAAGGCTGATAACAGATAGGAAAAATGCTAACAAGGACTTAAAGTTTGGTTGTCACCATTCTGTGGCTCATGAATGGAAGTTACATATAAAAACTGGCTTGCTTGAGGGCGGGCTAGACCTCTGCATTTGTTAGTATTAACTTGGTGATATTATTAAAAGAGAATATTTTATACACCACAAAGAACAGTCAGCTTTCTGAAAGGTGACATAAATATTCTAAAGTAACTAATTTTACCAATAGCTAACAACTTTGTTAAAACAACTCACTTTTGTTTTGCATGGTGAGGTTATTTCTTACATTTCGAACCTATAAGGAAACTGGAATTTTTGTGATGTCTTGAGGAGGAGGTTGTGTTTTTTCTTTGTTTGAAACAAAAGCCCTAGGGTTTTTGTTGTTTTTTTGTTTGTTTAAATCCCCTGTATAAAAGTCAAAGCTGATTTTTCTAGAATAACTAACATATTCTTACCATTCCATGTGCTTCGCATTCTTACTAGTGCCCCAAGTATGTCTTTGGTAGGTTAGGTACTATGCAGTTTAGATTCACCATTACTACTTCTAACCCTAGAACTAGAATAAGAGTTGGAATAGCTTAGCATAGCTTAATTGGAAGGGACCTACAATGATCATCTAGCCCAATGGCCTGACCACTTCAGGGCTGATGAAGAGCCTGTTGTTAAGGGCCTTGTCGAAATGCCTCTGAAACATTGACAGGCTTGGGGCTTTGACCACCTCTCTAGGAAGCCTGTGCTGTGTTTGACCACCCTCTCAGTAAAGAAATATTTGATAATGTCAAGTCTGAACCTCCACTAACTGATGAAGCTTTGAACCATTCCCCTGAGTCCCCCTGGATCCCAGGGAGAAGAGTTCAGCACCTCCCTCTCCACTTCCCCTCAGCTTCCTCCAAAGTAGAGATGCCCAAAGTCCTCAGCCACTCCTCACAGGACATTCCTTCCAGCCCTTTCACCAGCTTTGTTGGCCTCCTGTAAATGCATTCAAGCACCTTCACAACCTTCTTAAATGGTGGGGCCCAGAACTGCACATGGTGCTCAAAGTGAGGCCATACCAGCACTGAGTACAGGGGGATAATCACCTCTTTTGACTGGCTGGTGATGCTGTGTTTGATGCACCACGGGGTGTGATTTTACCTCTTGGCTGCCCCAGCTCTCTGCTGACATTGAGCTGCTAACAACCAACACCCCCAAATCCCTTTCTGCAGGGCTGGAGCCACTCCTGATCCATTTATACTTGCACGTGGCATTATGCTATCTCTGGTGCATAATCCAGCACTTCTCCTTGTTAAATTTCGTACCATTGATGATTTCACAGTGCTCTAGTCTATCTAGATCCCTCTGCAATTATTATTATATTTACTATGGCACTTATTGATATTTTATCATTGTACATACTGTAACTGTGGTATTACAGCCATAGCACAATTGTTCAAATGTAATAAAGTGCTTGTGACATGTCATTATCTGAGAAGTAAACAATGCCAATGTCATTTTAAGATCCTGATATTTAATGTTGTTTAATATTTCAGAAGGTTAGTGATATACATCTTGCTGCTTGCAAGTTTGTTCTCCTTAATTAAAAACAAACAATACAAAGCAACTGTCCGTGCTACATATTATAGTTCTTTCCTTGCCACATTTCTTCACTTCTAATATAAAAAAATGCTAGTTAGTCTTTGAAAATATTTGGTACTGCTGTTCCGACTCTGAATATATTCAGAAAAATAAGCAAACAGGGCCACAGTGTTTCTCATGGAGCTAAAAAGAGAATGGCAATGCAAAACAGAAAAGGGCAAACAACAAGTGCAAACTTCTGTCTTAAGACTTTTGAAAAAATCTCAAGTATTACAAGCCTAAAGTTTTTCATGCATTTGCTGCCTTCATGAGACTTTATTGTGCATGTTGACTTTCTTTAAAAAACAGAATTCTGTTTTAATACTGTTGCTAAAGTTATTTTATTGCTTAATGTCTGAAATACTCAAATTAGGAAAGATACATTGCTTCAAAAATTAATTGGAAAGCAATATTTCAAGGACCATTAGGAATGTTTGATTTAGTAAACAAGGTTCATGTATAAAAGTTTGATTTACAGAAAGTTATGATCAAACATAGTTTGGTCATCACTAAAGAATATGAACTACAAAAGAATGAATAGAATTTTAGGAGTTGTTTGTAGGACAGAAGCTGGGTTAAATGAATTTGAAAGAAGATTCAAGGTAGATATCCAAATGTCTGAAGAGAATGAAAATCTATTTAGAAAACTGGATGTAAAGAGGTCTTTTTCAACAGTCTCTCTTTTCTTCTGTGAAAGGTTACCTCTTCAATTTTGCCACTGCTGCTACAAAAAAGATATCTGAATCCGTTGCTGAAACAGCACATACAATAAAGAAGTCTGTAGAAGAAGGAAAAATCGACAGCATCATTGATAAGGTATTTTGTTTCTAAGTACCCGATCTGAAAGATTTGCTTGCTTACTGTTGTTCTAATGTGTAGCAAATCTGGCGTGTAATTTCTTTAAGATGGCTTTAGGAATTGCATATTTCAAGAGCAGACATCCCCTGTCATGATAAGTGATGTGACCAAAATGTTTTTTCATTGATAGATATACCAAAAAATGGTCACTTTGCTTTACTCACTACTGCACCTGTATTCCGTTCCTTCAGGATATAGATACGCTGGAGAAAGACCAGAAGAAAATAAGAAAAATGCTGATACAGAAGGAAAGGCTGGAAGAATTAGTAGAGACAGGCAGTTAGGGGATGTCAGAGGGATATGCGGGTTGTGGGTTTTTTTCCCACAGTTTATTTAGTTGGAAAGATAAATGCCATAATCTGCATCTTAAATGCATCTCTGAAGTAAGATTCAGAATTAGGATATTGTATATGAAGACCCTAGACCTATACAGGTATGATTGCGTAAAACCCAGTGAGTTAATGAAACAGTTTACTATGGTCCTGTTCTTTCCCCAACCCTGCCACTTTTCTCTTGCCCCCCATGGCTGCCAGCTCCAGTTGCTTAACTTCTGCCAGCAAGTGTTCTTCCAGTGCTTTAAGTCATTAACTTGGCAGAAAGGGAGAAGAGAAAAATGTTTTTTGAAAGCAGCAATAAGTGCTATGTAGTGGTCTTGGTTTTTTTAGCAAGGGTAGCTTGGAAGAGAAGGGAAACTGGCCAAACCCAACCCAACTGTAGTGGGACTGTGCATCCAGGAGTGTCAGACTTGGGAGATTCAGCCAGAGCCCTCCTCCTACTCCTGTCTCTCAAACACCCCTTCAGGTTGAACTAGATAATTTCTTTTTTGTTCGTTTGTTTTGTTAAATACAGTGAAATTCAATTTCTTAATATAATTAGTTTTCATACTGTCTTTCAAATTAATCATCAAATTACACTTCTAAATTTCTGTTATGATCACATTTTTGTCTCCAGTTTTCGTGGACTATTTTTAGTGACAATTGTCTATATATGATGGCAGTTATTTCCTACTACAGTATACTAGAGTAATGTAATTTTGATCCACATCAAAATTGAGTAAGAATGTTATTTGGTAGTTTAGTACACAAATAATAATGCTCATAAGAAACTGTAGCTAAGTACCTACAGCGTATTTTATACCTAGAATACAATTTTATTTTTTCTGTGAATGCCTTAAACTAAAATGAATTCCTTGTTTTGACTAATAAGTTTACGTAGGGGAGAAACAGATTATAGCTATATCGTCATAAAGCTTTTGTCTTACATTGTATAAATTATTTTATTCCATAAATACCAAAAATTAATATAACTTAAAACCAGGAGGAACCACAATTATTTATTTGTATAACAGGCACTACAGTAGTTCTCTGACTGATGTTAATCTTAAACTGAAATGTGGGGTTGTTGAAGGAAAAAAATTAGAGGAATTTATCTGGATTTGGCTTGAAGACTTGCGTGCTTTTTGGCAACTTGTTAAACCATAGACCTCGCCACTTAAAATTTGTACTTAGCAAGTTGTTTAATTTTTCATTTCTAGGTTCATGTTTTTTTGCCACTGCTTTCAACTACAGAACAACATTTGCATTGTTACTTCTAGATTATGCCGTACTGATTCTGAGACCATTCTTCTTTTTTAAATTCCAGATTAGATATGGGATATTTCTGAACATTTTTTAATTAAAATTTGTCAACAACGTAAATGGAGAAATTATTTTATTTCAGCTAAGCAGACATTCTGAAAGCCATACTTAACGATTTTACAAGTCTGACTTATTGCAATGGATATATTTCTTAGGCAACTCTTGAAACTTATTGTAAGGCCAAGGGTATTTTTCAGTGTTTAATTCTTTAAAAATATGTTCAAATAGGTCTAAACAGTCAGACTATGTTATCTGTATTTGATATGGTAAGGCAGTGTGTATGCATAGTATGCTGTTGTTCAAATTATGAGCTAGGATTTTCCTTCTTTTATTTTGTCCCTTGAACATGATAAAACTATAAATATAAACTCGAAAGCATACAAAATAGTTTAAAGTATTAAAACTTTTCAAGGCAAAATCAAATGTTTTAGTAAGGGGTAATGTATGATTTACATGAAACACCTTTAATTAACTTACAAAAAGGGCCACCAGGGATATAAGAATATGATACTACAGTGTATATGAAAGCAATTTTAGGGTGAATGTGAAACAAGAGAAGTGATTTTTTTTTTNCCTAATTTTTTTTTAGACAATTATCGGAGATTTTCAGAAAGAACAGAAAAAATTTGTCCAAGAGCAGCAAACAAAAAAATCAGGTAATGTATGCTTTTTTGATAATGCGTAACATTACATAAGCTAAAACTTGCTGGAAGCTGCATAATTGAGCTATATCTAAACCTGATCTATCAAAACTCTGTTTAATGAAATACAGTGTGGTGGAACTTAACATAGGTTGTGGAATAGAAAGATGACATTTTTAAATGAGGTTAGTGTTACATTATCTAGTTAGTTTGGATTTGCTGTTTTAACCAAATTCAGCTTTATTAAATTAACTCAAAGATCACTGTGCTAGCAAAGCTGATTTCTTATTGTTTTGAATCTTAAGCCTTTATTGAAGACAGGTGTGCTGATCACCTGTCTTTTGAGCCTCAGCAATCATGTCACATTTTCATAATGAAATGAAAAACATGGGTGTTTGCACTGTAGTATTAATTATTTTCGCTGTAGGAGTTACTCTGTTTACATTAAAGGCATAATTACTCTTTTGCCTTTCCATAAGTCATTTGCTTTATAGTTATCTGTGATCTAAATCCTTTGAGTTATCCACCCATGAGCTGTTGACATCAGTGGATCTATTTGGGACTTAAAATAAGCAGAGTCTTTTTCTATGTTGCATTTCATCATTGGCTTTTATCTCTTTTAATGTGTTACCTGAATGCAATCATTTCTGACAGTTTGAATAATTAGGGGCTCTATTGTTAATCTTGAAAATGAGCTGGTCTTAAATGGATAGTGATAAAAATTTTCATACTGTCGTAGTTAGCATGTTAGTCTGTTGTTTTGTGTTTTTTTTTCTTGCAAGACTGCTTATTTGATCCTGTTGTCTGTATTTCGATCGTTTTGTCTCTGTTAGTAAAGTTTGGCATCTGTTAATATATTTCTACAAGTTTCATGAAAATAGGTAACTAGATTGCCGAAAGGAGGAGTAACAGGTGGCCTAACTGCAAGAAGCCTTAGCATCAGATGTGAATCCATATGGGTGAAAGATCTTGCTGATATCAGGTTCATAGGCAAATAAGCATTGTTAGTTTAGATGCACAAGAATTATTTGTTAACTGTTACAGATGTGTCATAATGTCTCTGTAGGCTAAATTTGGATTGACAGTGAAGAGATTAATAGATTTCTATACATCTACAGTAGTTTATCTTGCTATACGTACAGCCTACAGAACTATTGTGCAAGTATCTGTGTAAATACGAATAGTCTGAACTTGAGAATGCTTATTCATTGTTTAACATGCTGTAATTTATAACAAATTTATAACTTTTCTCCATCATTAAAGAATTGGTGTCTTCTGGGTATTATAAAATTAATACAATAGTAAATTTTGAAAACTTAATTTAGATAAAGTTTACATGCTTAAAGTGAATATAGACATTTCTATTCACAGGCAGCTTAACCAGTTATACAGCACTACTTCAATAAATAAACTAAGAGGCAGCAAGTTCTGACTGGACACACCGTGAAGAAATTCCCACAGTTTTAGTTTTACAATAATCAGCAACTATTTAATTTCATCTTTTTTTTACCTCTAATAAGCAAAGGTCCATTTCTAGAGTTTCTCTCTTAGGCCATGAGCTTAGTTTGGGAAAAAGGAACAATGAATTGACTTACTGATATAAGTCTCCATGTTTTTGTCCAATTATATGTTACTTTCTGTAAGGTAGTTGTTGTTTGTTTGTTGTTTTTTTTTTAAAAGAGGAAGTAATACACATGCAATTCTTTTCTTCCTTTCCAAAACAGAAGCAGCAGTGCCTCCCTGGGTAGACAGCAATGAAGAAGAGACAATTCAACAACAAATACTGGCCTTATCAGCAGTGAGTGTTTAAATTTCTGTAAGATTTGAAATTTTTCTGTTGGAGAGGTTAAAACTTCCTTTTTTTTTTTTCCAGACTAAGTTTGGCTGGCATTATTAAATTATATATTCTCAATATACTTTTAATGTATCTGTTACTACACTGATCATGTGCAAGAGTAAATAGTTTCAGTATCAAGTTGACCCGAAGTAGATCCTCAATATAATTTTTGATCTGAAATCTGATATCCTTTTTCTGATATCAGTTAATGACCATAAATATGTTCTTCAAAGGATAAACGAAATTTTCTGCGGGATCCTCCAGCAGGTGTGCAGTTTAATTTTGACTTTGATCAAATGTACCCTGTTGCAATGGTGATGTTACAAGAAGATGAACTCCTCAATAGGATGAGGTTTGATCTTGTTCCCAAACAGTAAGTAATTTCTGCTGGTAACTGTATGGTTGTGCTTTTAATGTGTCTCTAAATATTTGTAAATGACTCCTTTTTCTTTTATCTTCCTTCAATTCTTTTTTTTTTTTAATGTACTTCCTCTGTATGTATTTTATATCTGCTAATTTCAAATGCATGGAATATTGCATGTGCATTGCAGTTTAGCAATTGGAGGAAAGAACGTAAGTAAATCTGTTAGAAATTCAGAGCTAATAAGGAACTATTTCCTTAAGTATGGGAGCGACCTTAAATTTTTCCATGTCCGGTGTACTAAATTAATTGAAAATCTTTTTCCCAAACAAATGTCAATGCAGCAACAAACATGTTCAGATCTATTGGTGTAACTGACACCCCAAAAAGGTATTAGAAATAGTCAGAGGCTCCATGGAGAAATGGTAAAAGCATCCACAAAGCAGCAGCAATGCAAGCAAGAAAAACCGGTTTTGAATAGGCAATGGCAAAAGCTCTGTGTTGTGACTGGCTTCCTTCTAGTGGACCTAACTAGATCTGTAAGGTCTTTGTCCCGAAAGTTATGCCCTGTTCCTGTATGGCTTCTTCATCCAAGCTTTATTCCAGTGCTGTTTTCCTTCTTTGCCCGGTCCCAGACTCTGTTCCTTGAGCTTTTTTCCCAGGTCAACGTTCTTGCTAAGTAGGAGTTCCCAACATTAGTTTCCTGTCTGAGGATAGAAACAGGAAAGAAAACATCTTTCTTTGTGCACTTTTGTATTTTAAATCTCCTCCTTTTATAAGCCTTCCCAGCTCCTTATTTTTTTTACCTTCTTCCCTGCTGTTCTTTGCTGTCAGTACTAAAGCTCTGCCCATATTCTAGGTTTTCATCTGATACTCTGTCTTCAGCCTCTGGTCATGCTGTGCTTGCCTATCCCACCACATTGCTTAATAGTATTTTTTTTCTGTTCCTAGTCGCAGTAGTCACTGTTTGCCTGAATGGGCAGGAAGGCAATTTCCCTCCTTCTCTCTCTTTCTTGACCTACACACGCCTTGCCATTTCTGGCTTCTCTTCCCTCTGGGTTAAAGTTGGGTCTTCTCTTGCTTGCTGGAGGATTATCAGAGGGAAGTGTTACTTAAGACATGGGATGGTCTCCCACGTAAGAGAGCTGGTCATTTCTGAGATGGCAGTTTCTAGTTACTGAAGGTTTTGCAGACATGCTGAAAGATGTGAAGTAGGACTGCTGCAAACTAGGAGTGGCTTCTGCCTGTAGATCAAAGATGTTCCAGTTCCACCTGAGGTCTAGGGAAGATGTAGATTAATATAGTTTGACAATAATAGAATGTTGGTTTTAGAGAGTATGTGAAGAGAACAGAGTTATTTGGCTTGTTGATTTTGTTTACATAATTTGGCAAGAGAGATGGAACAGCATAATATTGTTCCAAATTATGTATTGCTGCATGCTGTTAAGCTTTTCCTAAAGAAATAACATTACTGTTGTTATTATTACATGTTCAAGTCCATTGTAACTATCTTGTAAGAGATCAAGAACTTCTACAATTATGAACTGTTTTAAACTGTGTTAATATCACAATTTTCTAAGTTTTTACTTAGAGGACAGCTATGTTTACTCCATCCCTCTGCATATTTAATTTTATTTCCTTGCTAGATGGCAAAAGGAGTCATATTTCCAAATGTAGTAATCAGAATCTGTTTGTTCGTTCTAGCATAAAGGAGGAGGTGTTCTGGAGAAATTATTTCTACAGGGTGTCCCTAATTAAACAGTCTGCACAACTCACCGCACTTGCAGCTCAACAGCAAGCAGTAGGAAAAGAAGAGAACAAAGGCAGAGAAGAAGATAGTCAACTGAAAGGTATGGAAAGGATTTGTTTTAGCACAGCTCATTAAGTTAGTGTCATCCATACTGACTGTATACATCAGGCGACATCAAATTTTTATCCTGGATTTCCTATGAAATTTGAGTTTCTCTCATCATACTTGGTCTGTTTGTCCATATGGGGGAAGAGGGGACTCCTAGTGCTTTTAAGCAGTTTTCCAATTCCAGCCAACTTTGTCAGAAGAGTTTTCCTAAGTAACAAAAGGCTTTTGTCTTTACCTTTCAATGCAGACTGTGTTCAGGCTCATTTCCTACTGTCATATCACTTGCACCATATCCAGCACCTATTTTGTCATTTTCTATGAGCAAATTGTGTGTACTGTTACCCTGTGCAGGTGCCATCAAGTCAAGAAATCACTGGGATTGTCATCATTTCCTAAGCCTTTGCATCTAACTGGCATCTAAATGCATTTATCTAATTTTTTTCTACTTGTTTTTTTGTGGGTGTGTTTTTGTTTTGTTTTGTTTTTAATTTCTCTTCCTCTGAGTTTTATATTACACCAGCTGATGGGATTATATGATAGACTGTTAAGCATATTAACTGTCTTCTCCTCTGGTTTCTGTAGTGTCTCACAATAGATTTTTGAGCACTGAATCCTTTCATTTGCTACTGCATTTAGTACTTTGTATAGAGGAAAAGGTTGCATTTGGAAATACTAAAAACAGAAATTCTGCCAAAAGATATTTTCTTCACTGTTGTTTATAAGCATATTCTCTGTGGAGTCTGTCAGCTTGCTTCCCCTTTCCCCTGGGCTTTTTACTTGATTTCTGTTTCTGCATATCTTTGCTTCAGTAAACAGATTTCAGAAAAAAAGAAAGCTGACACTGTTGTGGCTGATTGGCAAGTCAAATAGAAGTTGCTCTATCATTAATTACAGTGCTGAAGGTTTCCTTTATGCAAGCTAAATGTGTAGTTAAATGGGCAATCTTAAACTGTAAGGTCCTAGGGCAGCATAACCTTCTTTCTTTTTTTTAACAGTACAATACTCATATGTTTTAACTGAAGTGCCTCAGCTCTACAGAGAGGGATGGCAACTGACCCTATTGAACGACAAAACTCTTATCTTTGAGTCATCCAAACCACTGGAAATTGCCAGTCAAAGAGAAAGTTGCTGGATAGTACCAAAGAGTTATTCTAGTAGAGTTACCATTGTGACTGAAAACAAAACATATCTTCTTTAGCAAAAAATCAGAAAAATTCAGAAGACCGATATAGGATATGCAGATAGATTTACTGTCCTAATGACCAAATATTCTGTAATGGCAAAGATACATTTACCAGACTGTAGTAAATACAAGTTTTGTTTGATTTGAAAATCACATAGGTTTGGGAAACTCTGAATCATCTGTGTTATTTTTTATTTGAATAACCTTTTTGAAGGTTGGATTCCCTAATTGGAGGCTAAAACTGGAAGTAATTGCCTGTTGGTAACTCTTTGTAATGTTCAGAGTTTCTTCTTCAAGTTGTCTGGTGTCTGTAAAATAGACTTAATTGCCTTCCATTTTCATCTCTATCTCCTCCTTACCTGCTGTTTTCACAAAGTTAAATTAGCGCAGTTCACTTGAAGGAAAAAAAAGAAGGTACAAATGGAAGACATTCATATTCTAGACAGACTATATAAGATCGATAACAAAATGCCAAGTTCTAGTCCTTCTCCAGGCATTAGTAACTATTTCCTTGGGAATGAAGTTACCTTGTTGGCAGAGCACACACCAGCAGCAGAGGAGGTGGTGCCAGGCCAGTAGATTCAGAAGGCAGGAAGATGTGCCGGGGAGGTTTAGGTTGGACGTTAGGAAAAGGTTCTTCCCCGAGAGGGTCGTGGAGCACTGGAACAGGCTCCCCAGGGAGGCAGTAGTGGCCCCAAGCCTGACAGTGTTCAAGAAGAGACTGAATAACGCCCTCAGACACGTGGTGTGAGCTGTGAGGTTGTCCTATGCAGGGACAGGAGTTGGACTCAATCCTTGTGGGTCCCTTCCAACTCAGGACATTCTAAGATAATGTGAGTGTCAAGAAGATGGACCAGACTCTTTTCAGTGGTGCCCAACAACAGGATAAGGGGCAACAGGCATGAAGTGAAGAACAAGACATTACATCTGAGTAAGAGGAGAAACTTCTTTACTTTGAGGGTGCCAGAGCCCTGGAACAGGCTACCTAGAGAGGTTGTGGAGTCTCCTTCTCTGGAGACATTCAAAACCTGCCTGGACACATTCCTGTGTGATCTGCTCTGGTGAACCTGCTTTAGCAGGTGGGTTGGACTGGATGATCTCCAGAGGTCTCTTCCAACCCTGACCAGTCTGTTGATTCTGTCATACCTCAGCCCTGATGGAAAAAAACCTGCAATTATGCTGGACACCAGGTTGAATATGAGCTAGCAATGTACTCTTGTTGCAAATAAAGTAAACTGTGTCCTGGGCTGCATTACAAGGAGTGTGGACAGAACAGTGCTAGTGGTGCATTAGTCACCTCAGATTGGTGCATAGCCCAGTGCAGAGCTGCTGTGCCGCTTCTGCACGAGAGCAGCAGATGGAGCTGGAGGCACCTCTCTTGTGTGGTGCTCTGGGCACTCGGTGCTGAGCAGGGCAGAGGTAGTGCCACATTCTACAGTTGCCTGAGCAGGGAGGGCTGGAGCCTCTTTGGCTGTGGTGTTGGGAGCAGTACCAGATCCTCTGAAGACTGGGAATGGGCAGGAAGAGAGAGGATGGAACAGAGCAGTGGACATTGAGTAGGGGGGCTGCATAAGCAGTGACAGCTACCAATTAGGTAATAATTTTAATTAGAAATGATCTTAATTTTTAAAATTAAACCTGAAAAGGTTCCCCCTTCAGAAATTGCTGAGTAAGCAGGAAAGGTCTGCCTGGGTGCGCTGCAGTAAGCTGAGCTGCAGGCTCAGAGCTGCTTTGCATGTTTACACAAAGAGAACTGCTAAGCAAGCACTCCATCACTACCACAACCTGCCCAGTGTGGTAATTGTTCTTGCAGCCACCTGGCTCTTTATTCTGACTGCTCTATCCTACTAGTTGCATAAGGAGGAGGAAAGCTGGGATGTTCCTTTACCTGCCAAGAAAAAAAATATATCTGTCCTTGCTTGTAAGCAATCGTTGTCTCCTAGTACCATGCTACTAAATAGAGAGTGCACAGTGAGTTTTCTTAGGAAATTGGGAACAGCTTCTAGGGTTATGTTTTTCAGGTACTTCCTTTGGCTGTGTGAAAGGAGGTGAGGCTGCGGAGCACTCTTCTTGTGTGTGCTTAGGGGTGTGCGTATAGGTGTAGTCTGGTATACCTCAGAGCTGACTGGTGCCTGTGTCAGTAGTAGTACCCACCCAGGGGAGTCTGGGAGCTTCCATGATAGGCAGTATCTGGATTTCGTGAACGAGTCTACACCTTTGTAACTTCAAAGATCTTGTGACATGTGGTGCAATCTATAAGTGTTTTATAGAAGACATTCTTTCAGAATCCCATGTGTTCCTATTTCTGTAGTTCTTTGGACCGTTTGGAGGGCAGAGGGGTCCCTGTGATTTAACTTTGGAATCATAATGAGGAAATGGTTTGCTAAATTTGCCTTAATTAAGCATTGAAAATTGCTTCTCTTCTGTTTCATTGTTGCAAATGCTTCACCTGTGGCTGAATTCAGCCTTTAACCATCAGGATTCCTTAAAACTTCAAATACAGTATTCTCTTGTACATTTAATAGCTATGCAGATTAAATATTTATATTTTTAATGTAATCTACCTTTTTTCTTTTCCTCTTGATAGAAACAGTACGGCCAAAAACACCACCTGTTACAATAAAGCCTCAAATAAAATCTCAAGAGGTAAAAATGCTGTTATGTTTTATCTGGTATTTAGGATGTGAAACTGTTATTTAATAGGTAATTATGCATATTTTTGAGTCAGTTGTGCTATGAAACCATGATAATATAATATCTGACAGTCCTAACCTGCTGCTTTTCTGCTGTGATGCTAACTTTTAGTGCATTCACTTTAAACTCATTTTCAGTAGAAAACAACAGTTTGCCTGAAGAATAATTAGTATCCTGCACATTATAATAAAACATGTTTTTACTCTGAAGTGTGACATTTCCAAAATGTTTGGAGTAGGTTTGCATTGTATTTGGACACAAGGAATACTCTCACAAAAATATATTCATGTGCCATGTTCTGTCCAACTCTTCAGCACTTGTCAGGTTAAGTATAGTAAATCTAAATGACATGTTGCAATAGCAACATTATTTTATTGCAATGGCAAGAAGAGTTTTGCTTGATACTGCAAAAACTTTTAACTTAGAGATGTAATGACCCTTGTTCATTTCTGGATTGTAATATCAATGCCAGAGAACACTCTTGGCAGAAGCAGAGCTGTGCATTCATTTGCCAATAACATGCAGTGGACTAAATTAAGCTAGAAGCATTTCCAAAGAACAGTCCTCTCTTATTTGTGTGTGGAAAGCAGTTACTGAATTGTGGTCAAAATTTAATATTAGTCTTATGTACTGTTCTAAACTATTCATGAGTTTATTATTGTTTCTGAAGATAACAAAAACACAATTAAAGTTGTTAAGAGAACATTAAAAAAGGAGCCTAGGATGAAAAGCAAATAATTTTCAGTATAACTATCTAATGTTTTTGTTTGTACAAAAATAGTCTTAAAGAAAAATAGCCCATAAAGAAAAATAGTTGTCAGACTAATGCCTTTTTTTTTTTTTTTCTGACTCTATCTTAAAGGCAGTCAGTCATGGGAGTGGAAGTATGTATTGGTGACAATTTTTTCCTCTCTTTGGATAACCTTATACAAAACTATCTTACTGCAGGATGAAGAAGAGATTTCCACAAGTCCAGGTGTATCAGAATTTGTGAGTGATGCTTTTGATGCCTGTAATCTGAATCAGGAAGACCTAAGAAAAGAAATGGAACAACTGGTGCTAGATAAAAAGAGAGAAGAGACTGCAGTAGTAGAAGGTGAAGCTGTTGTTACCGTCTGCATCTTAAATACAATAATTCTAAAATAAGTTGATTTAAAAAAAAAAATCATAATTCAATTTAAGAAAGTAGATTCATGACCATTTTTTGAAGTGTATGAAATGACCTGCAATGAAATATTGTGGAAATTAATGATAATTATTACCACAGTCAAACCATACCTGATATAGAATGTTAGCTGTGAGGAGGTTAAATCCAAAGAACCTAACAATTTTTAGGTGGCTCTTTTATGAAAGTGACAGGGGTGTACTTTTTTCTGTCTACCTCCTCCTTTCCCTGCCTTCTCTTTCATAGGTCCTTATGTATATGATTTTTTCTTTCTTTAATTGATATCCTTGTAGGTACAGTATTTAGAAGTCAGCCTATGTTTTCTCCTTGTGCCACCAGCTAAAAAGGCAGCATTTGCACCAGACTCTGAGCTTGCAGATGCCTCTGCTGTAAAAGATTTACATGCATTTGGAACAGTTAAAATTCAACAAATAGCTTTGAGAATGATGGGAAGAAATAAAGTGGAGATTATACTTAAAATAATTCAGAAGAACTAATATCAGTGTAAAAAGCATAAAAACAGTCCATGGTGATTTGACTCTGGCTGTATGCAATTAACTATTTAATATGAACACTTGTATATGTAGATATTTATAATACAATTTTCAGAATTCATCTTACAGTGTGTTTTGGATGTTGCTGAATCCTTGTTTTCTGAAATTGTGATTTCCCGCGCCTCCTCCCCCCCCAATATATAGCCAAGCTTGAGGAATTCTTAAAAGCAATAAGAGTTCCTTTCATCTAGCTTTTTGGTGGAAGTGTTTCAATAAGTCATTAATGTGTAATTTGCTCAGAAACATTTCAGCTGGCCTTAGTGACTTGGACTCTGGAATTGCGTACCTTCGTATCTAGGCTGAAGTACTAAGCAACGTGTAACATATCAAACGCCCATCTCCTCCCCTGTACTCGTGCGTAGGATGGGTAGAGCTAATTAAAACAGAGATTAACACAGGAATGCCTTCTGACTCATTTTTTGCCCTGAAGTATGAAATATTATTACCTTTAACCCTGATTAAATGAGCTTGCCTAGCTACAAATGTCAGTGAGGAAAATACCTGCTTCTTTTTTTTAATTATCCACAGTATTTAATCTTCTTTTTTGTTGTTGTTTATTTGTTTTCCTAAAAGTATATTCAACAAGCGTATGACCTTAATTCATTTTTTTCCAGAGATTTAAAAGTGCAAAGGGAGATTCAGTTGATAGTAGACTGAAAGACTGTAGGAAATGGACTTGCAAAGGGATGCTTGTTATGACTAAGCTCTATATTTGCTTTTTATATCTTTATTATAGTATGCACAGAGGAATATAGACTTGTATATTAATTAATTTCTATCTGCGGTCAATAAGAAGATTAAATTTCTGATCTTGAAGTTCCTTTAGTTTTTAAGGAGAATTGACCATAAAGTTCGGGGAATATAAGAGAGATTCAGTGCAAATTCATCTAGTTTTATATAAATAAGCAACATTCCGTATTATCAATTTAATTCTTACATGTCATTTATCTGTTGTAGAAGAAACTGCTGACTGGGAAAAGGAATTGCAACAAGAGCTTCAAGAGTATGAGGTGGTGACAGAATCAGAAAAACGTGATGAAAATTGGGATAAAGAAATAGAAGAAATGCTGCAAGAAGAAAATTAAGCATTTTCACAAAATCACTATAACCCTAAGCTTTTTCAGAGAACTGACATGGATTTCTGCTTTCATATTTTGCTTACAAAAGATCTTCAAAAGACATAAATGAATCAAATTTTTTTATAATTCCATATCGGGATAAAACCAGTATTTCTGTTCTTTATATGAGCAGTTTCTGAACTTCTACATTCTTCAAAAGAAAAGAAAAGAAGAGGAATTTTAAAAAGGCAAGCACTGCAGATTGTATGTCATAATTAAAAGTGATAACATTATTACATGAAGCAACAGTTTAGTTTGAGGCATTTTTAGTTGGTCAAGAACAGATTCCTAAATCTAAGAACCTCAGTTTCTTATCTACAGCCTTCTGTTTGGAATGTAAAAATGGATGTTAAAAGTAACTTAGTCCTTGAAAATAACTCTCTCATCACATTTGTGCTCTGATCTATGTATAATCTGTAAATGTGTACTATTTTTAAGGTACTTGTAGCTAGTAGCTTTCATGTGTATTTAACTTCCTTAATGTATGTAGCCAAAGAATTTATAGAAAACCCTACCAAATAACTTCTGATACTTTGTTAAAAAAATACTAATTCAGACTCCAAAAGAAGTACTGATTAATTATTGATCAGATAGGATTAACTGACAAACATTTAAGCATTTAAATAAGAACACAGTTATTAACTGCTTGAATTAAACTGTTGGGTTTTGTTAAATTATCATATTAAGATATTGCCTTTCCCCACAGAGAGAAATGGTTTAATGTATTCTTTCTTCAGAAGACAATTACGTTTCCATTTAATTTTGCTGAGTGAGAGCAAATTAAATGTTTCTCTTAGTTTTAAGTGCTGAAACATTTATGTAAAAACTTTGGCTGGTTTGGACATCTTTATTAAATACTGTAAATATGTGTAAAATTGGCTCGTTTATTTAGGAGGGCAGAATGAGTGGCAAACGTATTTCAGACTTATACAGATTTCAAAAATATACTTTGTCACTGTGCTTAAGACATAGAATTTAAATAAAAAATAGTTTTCTTTAAAATATTGTTTTATTCTTAGGCATCTGGATGTTTCCTGTAGTTTTGCCATTAAGTCAGTATCTTTATATAAATGAAAATCTGATGTTCTATTTGTCATGTATTTCATAAACTTCTGTGACAAAACATTCTTGAAATTCCAAATATGAAGGAAAATGAGTAAAATGAAGTAGGTAGGAGCCATTAAGCACAATTCAATTATAGGCGTGTTATATACAGTAAGCTCTGTCTAAATGACATAATTTTGCAGAAAACCTCTGTAAAGAGACTGTAATTATTCAGCCAATATTCATCCCGTGGGAACTGAAAAGAGCTAAGTAGTTTTTAACTGCTGTTAACAATAAGAAAGGACTATTTAAAATTGTTTCTATTAGCAACTTGGACAGAAAGCCCTCCTGTATTTCTCATCATGGAAAATGAATTGTTTTAAACCTGCATACATTTGATTTCTCAAATTAGTTTCTTTATTACCGTACACTTTCTCAACTACAAGTCATCTTAAGCACAATTGGTATTTTTATAGTGTTTTTTACTTTTAGTTAACAGATGCAAGTCATGTCATGTTAAATAAGAGGTACTTTAGGAGCTTTTTATATCTAGGATTAAAGGCCACAAAAGTTAAATCTGCTACATTCATAAAACTCAGACTATTCAAAGCTTAATGTTTACTCTTGACAAATACAACTGCTCACAGATTTAAGATGGAGAAATTTGGATCTGTCTGCTGTACAGTTTGACACGACACCTTCTAAAAAGACAGGTGGCTCTATTCGATAGTGGCAAATATTCCCTGGATGAGTTGGAGCTCGAAGTCGCTGTTCCAGATACCTGCTTTATTAAAAACCAGCCTGATCATTCCTTGTATTTTCAGGTGAGTGACAGGCTTATTTGCATGGGGTTTGCACTTCAAGCCTCGACTTTCTTTTCATGTAAGTATAGCCTATATAGTGGCTATAGATATGAAACTCCATCTTTCATAGAAGATGGATCCTACATATAAAACCTTAGTTTTCCAAGTCTCATGAAAAACCCACTATTTAAATTTGCATTTTAAAAGGCACTAATTTAGCAAAGCTTAATCTGACTGAGCTCTGATATTTAAAGTCTCTTATCAAAAGTCATCTTAATATTTCCAAAGCTGCATATCTGGTTTTAATGTGGAAAGCTGAAATACGTGTTGTGTAATCTTGCACAGTTTTCAGGACTGGCCTACGGCTTTCATTTAGGTTAGTGCTACAAGTGTCTAGTAGTTCTTATTGTGTGTGGTAAGAGGGAAAGTGTCTATGTTCCACTTGTCACACAAGACAAACACAGATGGACCTCTTCATGTTCATGGTGAATTTTGAAGGTCTTTGTAGCCCAAATGTGTCTTAATATACTTCATAAGCAAGTATGCTGGCATTTTCCAAGCACTGGCATGGTGCAGATGCTAAAATCCAGCAAAACAACAACAGCACAAAATCAAGGACAAAACTAAAAGAAATCAAGAATGGATCTAAAAAATACCCACCTGTGGAGACAATAACAGAAAATGTCATTGTTTAAAACATTAAGAAAAAGCAAACAAACAAAAAAGTTTTCTTAGAAGAAACTAAACTTGCAGATTTTAAAACTAACCTTTGAGAAACAGGGAAAAGATTGCCCAGGATCCATTTAGGTTAACTGAGAACAGTGATACTGCTTTCTTCTGAGTTATCTTCTCTCATTATCCTGTGCACTGAAGTATCCTGTTCAACTGCTAGTTTACTAGTCCAGTTGCTATTAATATGTAGACGGGACTTTTTGACTCAGTAATTTGATAGGAGGAAGAGGAAAGATTGAAAAATCCTGGAATAAAACAGGTGTAGTAAAAGGTTCTCCTACATTTTTATTCAATCATTTACAACTGTTCTCTAAATTAAGTTAAACAAAGCTTTCAGTTTCCTGATTTTTTTCAGAAAACTTTGAATTTCTTCAGTTGGGTCATAAAACTATGGGTTTTTTCCTTGCTATTTGGTTCTCTTGGTGTTTGTTTAGTGGGGTTATGTGTAATGGCGAAGTGCAGGATATCAATTTTAACCTCGTGTTAAAAGAATCACCCTATGTACAGGAGTGTATCACCTGACCATGAGATGCATCCTTGAACTCTTGGCCACTCAAATGTTGCTGACTTTTACTTTGCAAGAGCTATTGCACAAAAGGGAACAAAATGTGTCTGGTTATAGATGGGTGCGCTGCGGGCCAACAGCAGCTGCATCGGGCCCTTGGTCCTTGTGCTGTCTCCAGAGTCCAGTTGTATAATTACAGTGTCAAGAGTGACACTGATCATGATCTGGGTTTCAATTTAGCAGAATCCTAAAAGTAAGATGTATTGTCTGGCCTGATACTATGTGTCTCAGTCAGTGCTGAATGATATATCCATAGCAACAACAGTACAGTAGCTTAGCCCTAAATAATGTTATGCGTGAGTAGATTTTTGTTCCAAACTACCCATTTTCAATTATTTTTTTCCTTTGTTTTAAACATTAGTTTTAAACATTTAAACATTAAACATTTTTAGATCAGTGTTCCAATTTTTTTACATGAAATGGCGAGTAACAGCGAGTTAATTTCTTGCTATATTTTCTTTGTATTGTTTTGAAGTTAATTATTTAAGAAAACAATAATCCCTATTAAAACAACAGAAGACATGCATAACTTCATTTGCTTCTCAGTATAGCCCAGTATTGGCTCTATATAGATATATATATACACACACATGGAGACCATGCATATATATATATATAAATGCAAACCCACATCTATTAGGGTGTCTAAATATACTCAAAAAATCACAATGTACTTTTCAGCAGTTATTTTAACATGATACCATTGAGAGAGGAGGAGCAACCAAAATAATTATCATTAGTTTGTCACTCTATCATTTCTAATGAGACAGCGCTCTGCAGAAATGATCTTGAAGAGTGAATCACTTGCTTCATTTCATGAAAGCCTGGTTTTCATTATGGCACAGATTAGGAACATTTGCTAATTCAGGGATTCATGAAGCTAACAACAAACCTCTCCAGATACACTTTGGGAGTATCCTTAACCCAAAACTACATGGGCAGAAAGATTATTTTACCTCAGTATGATCCTGACAAAGTAGGGAAAGACAGAAGAAAAACGCAGTTAGTTAAGGGTTATATATAAAATTAGAAGAACAAAGATTTGATGCCTGCTTTGATACATTATGTTCTAAAGAAAACCATGGTTATTGTGGGGTTTTTTAATTGTATGCATGCACAAAACCTTAATTCTGCAGTTGCTTTAATTTATTTGTTCTTTTAAGCTATGGTTTCCATACTCAAATGTGAAAATTTCAGGGCCAGATAAAGCTACTGTTTCTCTGCATTTTCTGTCTTTCCTAAGGAGAAATCAGCAAAATTTACCTCACAGTCAAATAATGGCCCATGAATAGATTGATTACACCCAGCTTCTTGTCCCACTTACTTCAGAAATGTTTTAATGCTGACCATGTGCCCTTTCATGACTTTGATGTCTGCAATTTAGACATCAAACACATTTGCTTTTGCTGCATCATCACCACATTGCATCCTGTGTCATGTGTAACGAGACTTTCAAGCCTGTCATGTGTTGGGTGGATGAAAAGTGCTGCTGTAAGAGCATTACTGGGGCGGAGAGGAGCCTCTGCAGACATTTAGTGCAGGCACGGAAACAACAATCCCTCTCAGTGGGATGTGGTGTCAAAGTATTAGTGGGCATGCGAATGAAAGAGCTGAAACCACTGCCTAAGCACGCAAAAATACTGGCACATGGGACCTTTCAGGTGGAGGAGTGTTGTATCAGACACACTTTGGGTCTCCCTGGCTATGGATACACCAGTCAACTGATGTGTCTGAGCATGTGTTGAAAACCGAATGCCTATAAACAGTTTGAAAGACCCCTAAAAATGTTTGCACTGAGCCAACAATCTCTCCATCCACTCCTGGCCACTGAGTTATTCCCAGTGGAGCTGGCAAGCAACCTAGCTTTGGAGGCCAAGCGCCGAGGGGTACAATAGGGAGTGGACTCCATCCCCTCAGTCTGGGTGCCAAAGGACAATCACAGAATTACAGAATCACAGAATGTTAGGGATTGGGAGGGACCTCTGGAGATCATCCAGTCCAACCCACCTGCTAAAGCAGGTTCACCTAGAGCAAATCGCACAGGAATGTGTCCAGGTGGGTCTTAAATGTCTCCAGAGAAGGAGACCCCACAATCTCTCTGGGCAGCCTGTTCCAGTGCTTTGTCAACCTTCAAGTAAAGAAGTTTCTCCTCATATTCAGACAGAACCTCCTGTGCTTCAGTCTGTGCCTGTTGCCCCTCACCCTGTTGTTGGGCACCACTGAAAGGAGTCTGGTCCCATCCTCTTGACACCCACCCTTGTGATATTTATAGACATTTATGAGATCTCCTCTCAGCCTTCTCTTCTCCAGGCTGAACAGACCCAGCTCTCTCAGTCTCTCTTCGTAGGAAAGGTGCTCTAAGCCCTTAATCACGTTCGTAGTCCACTGCTGGACTCCCTCCAGTAATTCCTTGTCCTTCTTAAACTGGGGAGCCCAGAACTGGGCACGGGACTCCAGATTTGGCCTCACCAGGGCAGAGTAGAGGGGGAGGAGAACCTCCCTCGACCTGCTGGTCACTATTTTTAATGCAACCCAGCAGATTTACATCATGACCACAAGTACAGCTTCTGGCTGGGGTGTCCTGCCTCCACTCCTGGCTGGTGTCCACAAGGACACAAGCAGCGTTAGTGTAAGCAGCGCCAGGTTCATCAGATCCCCAGACTGACCATTTGCCTCACCATGGTGACCTAAGGCTCGCCTTCAGACCCTGGTGGCTGGCATCCGAATTCTCTTTCAAAGTATGTTTGCACGAACCTGAAACTGGCTATCATTCTTATTGATAAACATGTCCAATTCCTTTTTTAATCTAATTCATTATTTCATTGGTATTGTGGTGTAAATAATTTCTTAATGTGTGAGGGGGGAAAAGCTTTTAGTTGTCTTTAAATGTGCCGCTTTGGAATTTAACTCTATGTGACACAGGGGAATGGAAGATCCTGACTTTGACTTCTTTTCATCATGTCTCACACTTTCCTGAGCCAAATGAGCAATGCCAGACTTTTCACCCTTGTCATACAAGAGTTTCTTCATGACCCCAGTGATTTGTGACAGCTTTCCTTAAAGCTCATTCATCTTCAGAGTTCATCTTCAGTGAGGGAGTTGTGACATGTGCAAGAAGCACGCAGGAGAATGCACCACCCAGTTGACACATGCTGGTTTCATTTTCTGCATTACTCCTCATCCCATTCCTTGTGTACTCTGACTTCTGGAGTTTTTTTATTTTCAGTTTTATATTCAGCCAATACATGTTTGCAATATTGTCCGCATTGGGCCCCAGGCAATTTCCCTAGTAGACATCATTTAATCTTAGGATCCTGTGAAGTAGAAGAATGGTGATTTGGGTTGTGTCATTTGGTTGGTTTGTATTTTTCTATTTCCTTCCTGCCTTCATGTTTGTTTTTGAGTGGTCATCCTGTGAAAACTAACACTGGAAGAATTACAGCTCCTACTTAGCTGAATGGTGCGGTTGACATGCCTGAGGGATGGGACACCATCCAGAGAGACATGGGAAAGCTTGAGAAGTGAGCCCATGTGAACCTCATGAGGTTCAACAAGGTCAAGTGCAAGGTCCTGCACCTGGGGCAAGGCAACCCCTGGTATCAATACAGGCTGGGGGATGAAGGGATTGAGAGCAGCCCTGCGAAGGACTTGGGGGTGCTGGTGGATGAAAAGCTGGACATGAGCCGGCAATGTGCACTTGCAGCCCAGAAAGCAAACCATATCTTGGGCTGCATCAAAAGGACTGTGACCAGCAGGTCTAGGTAGGTGATCCTGCCCTCTACTCCGCTCTGGTGAGACCCCACCTGGAGTACTGCATCCAGCTCAGCACAGGAAAGACATGGACCTGTTGGAGAGGGGCCAGAAGAGGCCACAAAAATGATCAGAGGGCTGGAACAGCTCTGCTGTGAGGACAGGCTGAGAGAGCTGGGGTTGTTCAGTCTGGAGAAGAGAAGGCTCCGGGAAGACCTTATTCTGGCCTTTCAGTACTTAAAAGGGGCCTATAAGAAAGATGGGGACAGACTTTTTAGCAGGGCCTGTTGTGATAGGAGAAGGGTAATGGTTTTAAATTACAGGAGAGGACATTCAGGCCAGACATGAGGAAGAAATTGTTTACAACGAGGGTGGTGAAACACTGGCCCAGGTTGCCCAGAGAGGTGGTGGATGCCCCATCCCTGGAGACATTCCAGGCCAGGCTGGACAGGGCTCTGAGCAACCTGATCTAGTTGGAGATGTCCCTGCTCATTGCAGGGGGTTGGACTGGATGAGCTTTGAAGGTCCCTTCCCACCCAAACTATTTTATGATTCTATGGGTACCAGAGGGAAAGAGTTCCCATAAAAATTCTGGTAGTCCAGATCTTCTTGAAAATTTTGTTGATAGCAACCATGGTAGTAATCACGATGAAAAGAACAAAATTAAATTTGATGCTGAATTCCAATAGTTTCCTGTCTTGCATGTTGTAACAATGCTGTAAGAAAAGAAATACTATTGTTATTTCATAGTTTCTCAATTGCCATTGTTTAGAGTTTTTAAAATCCTGTTCTCGTTGTCATCCTACTGATGTGTTTAAAAAAATAACGAAGCAACTTATTTTTCACCAAGTTGCCTGGGAGTCCCCACCCCCATGAAGGCAGTGAAGTACTTGAGAGAGATGTCAAACTGACTGCTTATATGTGCAAGGTTCATGAAGTTAGACTACTCTTAAGTCTCATAATAACTAAGTAATTTGGATGTAGTCCATAAAAATCGATTACCCTGAAAATTTATAAAAAGTTGACGACTGAAGATTTTTACCAATGGGTGCTTGGTTTTATCCTTAATAACAACAACAATAACAGTGAACTATTTTTCCTAAAATTTCAGCTTCCTGCCTGTCAAAATATCATACCACTATTTCTGGTGCCCAATAACTGAGCAGCTTCTTGGAAATGGCCATTTTTGGGTGGAATATCTACTTGTCTGCTGCTAGTGTACAGTCAGTGACTGTTCCTCCCTCACACGAGCAATCTCCAGCAGGGTCATTAAGAGGGGACAACTGCAGATATGTTCTCATCCTCCTGTCAGTACCTGTAGTTACTTGCAGGAGTGGAATACAAATTTCCAGTACTGTTGATATGCACTTTGCTGGTAAGTGCAAAACAGTTCACAAAAACACATAAAGAGACATAGGGAGAGAACTACAAATGTAATTGCAAATACTAAAAGTAGTTGCTTTGTTCAATTTCACATTTATGTTCTCCAGAGGGCAACAGCACAGTGAGAATCAGTGCACCAGAGATCTGTGAGTTTGGAAGCTGATGATAACTCTCTCACTATGCCTGCATCAGCTATTCTCAAAAAAAACCCCTAATCTTCTGTAAAAACTCAAATAGGAAGCAGAATGTTTCTTCGCAAAATGATTATAATTGATCTGTATCACTGTATCATCAGAAAAAAAACCAAACAAAAACACAAAAACAAACAAACAAAACCCCCCTGTCAGTTCAACTGTGAAAATAATTACTGCTGGAAATACATTTTCTAGCATCTAGTAGTTTTTGAAGAAAACTTTGTCCCCCTTGACAGAACGGCCCTTCTCCCTGCTTCTGCTGCACAGTGCACACAAAACTCTCTGGCACCCAAGGTCCAACACATGACTTACAAGGAAGTTTATTACAGTAAATCACAGAATCACATAATGTTAGGGATTGGAAGGGAGCTCAAAAGATCATCCAGTACAATCCCCCTGCCGGAGCAGGAACACCTAGATGAGGTTACACAGGAAGGCGTCCAGGCGGGTTTAGAATGTCTCCAGAGAAGGAGACTCCACAACCCCCCTCACAGACGGCAAGAACTCTGTGGTTCTTTATTCTATTCTCTCTCAAAGTAGCTCATACTTGTGGTTAATCTTCACTGTATTTCAAAAAGTGCCTATCTAGGCGGGGGGGGTAGGGGGGCGTGACAGGCGGGGAAGGAGGGAGCAATAGGAATTTTTGTTTTGCTACATATAATTACATATGGTTGGGAGAAATTAAAAGTAATCTTAAAGCCCTATTTAAGGATTGCACGAGCCATTTTAGGATCAACCAGAGCATGTCTGCATGGATCTCTCGCTAGTCTCAAATGGAAGAGCTGTGTGGGAAAAATCCTAAAGAATCAGGAGAGGCCCTTCTTTCTTTCAGTATTACACGCTTGTAAAAGAACGTTACATGGGGTGAGAAAAACTTCATCTACAGATCAGAATGATACCCAAAAATGTAAAAGTAGTTTTCATTTTTAAATTAGCAGTAGAATAGTTCCGGTAAGTATAGATTTAGGATGCAAGGACAAAATCATTTAAGCAGGTACTGCTTCACAGAAGATATTTTATTCAATACGAATATCCACTCTACCTATTTTCTGATGTAGTGTTTAGGGAGGTTTAGAGGGATATTTTTATTCAGCAACCACCTAGAAGAACTTAAAGGTTCCCCTCATATTATGAAGAGGTTACATTTATTTTCCTGGAAAGCAGGAACATATGCATTTCCAAGACATTTGCTCGCATCAGTTTGGAGTTATTTTATACCAGTCCACCAGACGACCAAGGCCCACATGTGCACATGAAACTGATGGTGGGTTCAAAGGATTGCACATGTGCTTCTCAGCAGCTTCAGTCTTTCCTCCAGCACATGTTGTCACCCTTTCTTTCGAGGAGCAATTCTTAAACCCACAGCAGCCTCCACACAAGCAGGAGCTGTGTGGCAAAGGAATGGCTTGGCCATGTTCACAAGAATGGCTTATGACTCAAGGTGATTCCTCCAGCCATGCCAGCCCAAGAAGATTTTTTACGATGAGGGTGGTGAAACACTGGCGCAGGTTGCCCAGAGAGGTGGTGGATGCCCCATCCCTGGAGACATTCCAGGCCAGGCTGGACGGGGCTCTGAGCAACCTGATCTAGTTGAAGATGTCCCTGCTCATTGCAGGGGGTTGGACTGGATGAGCTTTGAAGGTTCCTTCCCACCCAAACCATTCCACGATCCTGTGCAGATGCTCTGTCTGCAGTCCAGGACTCAGCTACATTGCAAAGCCACTTGGGCAAAGCCTCCTTGTGCAACTCAAGTTTCCTGACAGACGTCCTACTTTTCCTCGAGAAGCACCAGCTACGCCGCCCGCAGCCACCGCCCCGGGACGGCCCGCGGGACCCACCCCACGCCCGGCCTCCCGCCACGGCCCCGTCTTCAAAGCCATGACACACGCAGTAATAATAGCTACAAGGGAGGCGGAACACGGCTCTGTGCAGCGAGAGGACCCAGATCCCTTCGGTGCCCGGCCACTAATAACGCTGCACGCCTGCGGCCGCTCCCGCGCCTCCCGACGCGTCCCGGCCCCTCAGCCCAGCCGGCGGAACTACATCTCCCGGCAGCCCCCGCGGCAGAACGGACTACCGTTCCCGGCATGCCCTGCTGAGGATGACGCGGGGGGAAGCCGCGCAGTGCGTGCTAGGTGCGAGCGGCCGGGTCGCTGCGCAGAGCACGCTGGGAAGCGCAGTCCGCCTCCCTCCGGGGAGCCCCCGGGCGGCTCCTCCACCCCGCCCGCCCCGGCAGGGCCTGGGGGAGCGGCGGGCAGGGCGGGCGCAACTCTCCCACGTGAGGCGGAGCAGTGCGCGGCGATTGGCTGCTGTCCGGGGAGGGGGCGGGCCGCAGGGAGAGCTTCCGGTGTCCCTGGGTTCGGCAGCTTGTTTGGATGCTGCCGTCACATCATGGCGACGCGCGGAGCGGAGGCAGCGCGCGGAGGAGGTAGCAGCGGCAGCGCGGCGGGACGGCGCCACAGCGGCGACGAGGTGGCGGCGGCGGCCCCGAGCGGCAGCCCGGAGGTGAGGCGGCGCGCAGTCGGGCCCGGGGGGAGGGCGCTCTCCTTCTCCGCCCCACCGGCTTGTGGTTCCTCGATCCCCGCCTCCCCCGTCCCTATGCGGCCTCTGCGCTCCTCTGCCGGCCAGCTCGGGCGCCCGGGTTTGGGGTAAGCAGTACCCTCGCTGCTTCTCCACGCTTTCGGGAGCCTGCGCTGCGCAGGCCGGGCTCCGCTCCGCTTCCCCCGACACCGGACCCGTCGCTGCAGCCGCGGGTGCGTGTTTGAGGGGCGTCTCAGCATCGCCCCCGGGGAGCCGTGCTCGCTTGGCGGGGGCCCAGGGGTGCCTGTGCCGCCGCTGCCTTCCCGCTCCGGCCGCTGCCGGGGAGCTGGGCGGGGGCGGGGCAGTCCCTGCCTCGCGCG